>JANAVB010016797.1:1466123-1481123 GCA_029216955.1 Iris pallida | reverse complement strand
TTAGATAAATATTTGAAGAAGCATTAAAATCGCTTTTAGGCAAAACTTTTACTTCTACAAAAATATCAATTTGCGACAGAAAACCATATTAGTTAAAACAAATTGTGTTCAAAGCTATATATTTTCATTAACTAAAAGTCGAGAAATATTTATAAAATATTGAAACTATATATTTTTACTAGTCAAGAGTATAATACCAAACAATACTTTCTAGGGTAGTCCATAAAATGGATAAAATACTTAATAATATATTTAAAATCGCTAAACGTTCCAAGCCTAATAATATATCTATCTAAATTTTATTTCAGAGAAATATATATATATATATATATATATATATATATATATATATATATATATATATATATATATATATATATATATATATATATATATAAGAATTCTAATAAGATTATTATACTCGAAATACACAATATAGATAATAATAATAATAATAATAATAATAGAAGAAGAAAAATAAATGAATATTAAATATTAGTCTTTTTCATTAGGCACCCTGCTGTTTCCTTAGTAACAAAAGAAGGGAAACATAAAAACAAAAATAATGATAATAAAAATAATAATCTAGCTGTATATCCCAATGTCCTCCTCGTGAGGAGTAAGGAAAGATCACAGTATTAATGTTGGAAGAAGGAAGAACCCAACAAACCAATGCACATAACAACAAAACAAAACAAAAGAAAAACATAAATAACCACACTCTCCTCCCTCGGGAGAGAGTACCCATAAAATTGGTGGATGGGGAAAAATGGAAACGAGAGAGAGAGAGGGATTCAAAGAAGGAGGAGAGGGCTGATCGAGAGAGGAGCGAGAGGTCGAAAGAAAAGGGGGAGAAGGAGGCGGCGGATGCTGCGCACGCTCGAGGCGGTGCCGGTGGCTGGTCGACTGGCGCGGCGCACGACGAGGGCTTCGTCGGAGAGGGTCAACGCCGTGCGACGGTGGTGAGGACGCGGGTGGTGGCTCATCTGCGAGCGCAGCGCACGGGGAAGACTTGGCCGGCGGTGGCTACGGCTAGGCGCGGGCGGGGATCGAGGCGACGAGGGCGGTCGCAGGCGGACGGGCGCGGCAAGGCACGGCGTAGGTAAGTCCTGGCGGTGGTGGTGTGTCTAAATTTTGAGGTTTTTTGTTTTTGGGCTGGCGGCCGCTCATGGTGGCGGTGGAGATCGATTTCGTGATGGTGGTGGTTTGACTGGACGGGTCGGGTTGGCCGGGGCTTTGGTGACAGTGGCGATGTTCGTGGTGGTTGTGGCCGGAAGCTTGGCTAGTAGTGGTCGGGGGTGCTGTGTATGTGGTTCGGGGTGATGACAGAGAGCTGGGACGGTGGCGGTGATGGTCACAGAGGTGGTAGTGTGGTTTGGGCTGCCACGGTGGTGGTGTGGTCGTTTTGTGTTGATTTGGTCGGCCAGGGCCAGTTACTGGGTCGGGATTTGTTGGCGAGGCAAGAGCACGTAGAGGCTGCGGCAGGATGGTAGGTAGTGGCGGTTCGGGTTCGGCCGGGTTCTGGTGTAGATGGAAGGAGCGACTGTGGCCGGGGCGGTGATGGTTGCCGTGGGGACGTCGGCAAGCCTGGGTGGCAGAGGCGGAAAGGAGTTGGATTAGGGATTGAATTCAATTGTGTCGGGGGTGTGTCCGACACAAGGGATACAATGTATATGTATATATTGGAATAAGAACGGAGAGGGGACACGAACATGATGCACATTTTTGTGAAGAATTTGTGGATGTGAGGATTTATGGAGGAGTTCCTGCCTATTTATAGGATGTGAAAATTTTCAGTTGGATAAGGACTAGGAATATTTAAACCCAAAAATAGATAATTCTCTACTTAATTTAAATAATTTTTAAAACAATTCAAATCAATTCCAAATTCAATCCAAATTAAATATAGATAAATCTAAATCCATACATTCAAATTTGTAAATCATCATAATTAATTTTAACAAATATCAACCATTTTAAAATATATTTTTATGAACACTAAAATTATAATAATATTTAATTTTGAAAATTACATTATTATTTAAAAATAAACTAATAAAATATTTATGAAATATATATGTATGCACGAAAATATTATCAATAATTGTTAAAAACGAAAGACTTTGTATAAATAAAATAAATAAAATAATGAGCTTGGAATTTTGGTACAATAGCTAAAATAATTATTATATAAATTATTTTAAAACTATAAAATTAGAAAAAATATTTTTCTAAAATATGTACGCTCGCACATATACGTACTCGTCGAGCAATTACAAAAAAAATAAAATTTCGTGCGCGACGTACAATGCAACTACGCGACGTACAATATATAAAATAAAAAAATTGGTATCAAATTTATTAAAAAATATATATATTGTGGAAATTTAGGAGTTTTACATCCTACCCAACTTAAGAGAATTTCGTCCTCGAAATTAAGAATTAGTAGGGGGTGAGAAGACACAAGAGGGTATCGGTGGAGAACAATCAATTATTTGGCGAGACAAAGAGATGATGTTGGACATACAATTAGCAAGTCGTGGCTTAAAAGATAACATTTAAAGTTAGTCATGATAACATGCAAAGGAGTAATATGGTATCAAGAGAATAAATGAGTGGCCTAAAAGATATGTTTTGAAAGTAGGTTAAGGGCACGATTTAAGATAATGATTTAAGTTCACACCTAATTTAAGTGATTAGATGGTCATAATTGATAGGAAGGCTAGAGGAAGTTCTAGTACAACGTCTTCGTTCTTCTAAAATAGGTGAAGGCGAAAGCAATAGGGAGTTCAAAAGACGATATTATCGAATGCAATACGTGGTGCAAAGACGACCGAATAATTTTAAAAGAATTGTCAAGGCAGTCGTGGATGAGATTCTAAAGGCCAAGTTTAATTATGTTCCATCCACGTAGAATAATAGACAAAGGCGAACCAAAGTGCACTCGGTTGATCAGACCATCATGCACCGGTTCTGATTATAAGAAAAATATGAAATGTGTTGGACCTAAAATTTCAAATTTTGTTGGATACTGAAATATTTTTACACATGCACAAATCAACATGGTTGGACGAACATGACAAGAAGATAAGGACATTTGAAACTTGGCTTTTATTTACGAAAAATATGATTTTACAAATCCTTGATAGACAGAACTGGACTGAATCAAAAGTACACTGAATATAATCGAAACCCTAGTTGGACAAAGTCGAAACCCATAATCCAAATAGGCAGAACTTGACTGAATCAAAAGTACACTGAATATTACATAATATTAGAGAATTAAATCTAACATGTAGGACTGATATTAAGATGGATACAACTAGATTGATTCAAAGTATAAGGTGGACTGAACTTTTATCAAAGACTGGATGGATACAAATACTGATACTCTAATAACCCATCCTAATGATACTCTAATAACTACATAACTGATATGAAATATTAAGGACTGAACTGCTCTATTGGTTTGGGGACTGAACCAAGATAAGGCAGTACAAATAATGGGGTTGTTCATCCTGGATATTAAATAGAACAGTGGAGTACAGGGACTAATGGGTAATGCAGGACATGTTTGGAGGAGCAGAATATGCAACTTGAGGTGCCTAACTGAACCCAAGTGAGGGCAGTGGGCAAATGATGGTACAGGCAACATTAATATGCAGTGGATAAATACAAGGGCTAAAATAAGGGTGTAGGTCAAGCCATATGTGCAGTGAACATGTGAATGCAAAGGAAGTATTACAAGTTATACAGGATATCAAACATTAGTGCAGGATACCTACCAAACTAAGATATGATTATTATAAGGGTTGATAGCACAGGAAAATAAATGAAGGAGGGACAGATCATATGATAACTTGAACAAAGAATGAAGAGTAAGTCACACTAGTAAATTGATACTAAATAATGGAGCGAGACAGAGAATATAGAGAATGACTAAGTGATATTGGTTGAATCTAGGATGCATTGCAACTGAATCATCATCAGGGATACAAGGGATATGGGAATTTATCTCAAATATGGCCTCTCTCTGAAAACTCACTATCTATTCACACACTCCCTCATACAAATTCTATTTAGAGAGGCACACACACAAGGGAACAAGTCATACCCCAACTAATGCTCTGATGCATGATGTAGGATATATTTGGGGGTGTGATACATATAGACAGAACAAAGGGTATACTCACTAGCACTAAGTTTATATGGGACAACACACAAAATGGATTTGGGACAGATGTTAAACAACCAAACTTGAGCCTATCTCTCATATATTGTCTGCAGGACACACATGAGACTTAAATTCCTATTTTCTCCAACTGGGTGTCATTGGACACCCTTCTGAACTCACAGGGACTGAACCTCTAATGGTCTGCTCATTGGCCAGGTCAAATGCCTAAGCCAATTCCTCTCTGTTTTCCTGAAGCCAAACCCTCCTCACTTATTGATACTCAAGATACTCACATATCTTGCATTGATGCACTCAACATTAACACACTCAAATCCCGTGCCCTCAACTGAGCAAAAATTGAGTATGGAATGAATGAATTATACTGATACATCAACAGAATGGACAAGCACATGAGAAAGGTTTGGTAGGGGTTAACCAATGTAATGAATTTAACCATAGTAAGGTCGACTTTAGAGTATAGATGACTGATCCCAAATTTGTATCTATCAATCACAGAGCACATATATTAGACAAGTAGCCTACGAATAAATCTTTGTCCATCATGGACAGAACAGTACATGACACTTCTAAACCCAACCCCCAAATGCATATATCATCTCCAAATCAATCCAATAACACAAGTTAGCACCCTACCATTTGAAGACGTAGTAACAATACATGTAGAGAACACGTGCTACGTCTTTGAGTACCTAGTCGAAACCCCTCTCCCATAATCGAAACCCTAATAAGCAAAAAAATACAAAAATCCAAAAATTAGGGAGAAAATGAGAGGGAGAGGAGGAACAAAGAGTACCTGAAGGGGGGGTCGCCGGAGGGCGGGTCGACGGAGGGGGATGTTGCCGGAGTGGGGGTCGCCGGAGGGGGGGATGCCGGAGGGGTCGGGTGATCGAGAAAGAGAGTAGAATTTTGTTAAATAAATTCAGAATGAAAATAAAATCCTCTCTTTCGATTTTTACTGAAACGTAGCGACGGATTCTGCCGTCGCTAGTACGTCGTTAGACATTATCCGTCGTTACCATGTCGCTAGTTAGTCGCTAAGGTTATGATATATTTTAATAAACTACGTCGTCGTCTATCAGTCGTCTTTCAGTCGCTAATAGGCGACTGAGTTGTCCGTCGCTAATAATTCAGTCGCTATTTGCCTGTATTTTGGTAGTGTATGTGTGCGAGAATATTTGGATGACGAATCAAGTTGTGAGTTGATAAGTGTACTCAGTTAGTTTCGAGGACGAAACTTTTTCTGAGTGATGTATAATGTAGTGCCCCATCCCGTTCAGTTAATCGGAGGAATCGAAATGCCAACGACGTTCGGACTTAGCCATCCAACGGCTTGCTCGAAGACCAGCATGGTCGAGGTGACTCCTCGTTCAGGTGGGCTCAGGTGGGTGGCTTCTGTGAACTTGCCTCAGCTTGGCCTTCACACTAATAAAATGAATGTTTTCAATTGCACAAGTAGGCTTGATAATAAAAGAGACGAATCTACATAGCTAAGGAAATAATTCCAAGTCGGGTCGATTGAGTTAAGAATATGGAAAGGTCCTACGGTCGGCTTAGAAATGTTGCACGTTGTGCTTTCAAAATGACATTCGGTCCTTCGTCCCGTGGCTTGGGAGAAGGAAGTTGGTTTAGGTTGCCACAAAGCTGTGAACTTAGCCTAAGTGTCACGACCCGTACCCGGATATACGGGTACGAATACGTGGGCCACGCCCAACCTACACCGCAGTATCGATGGTAGAGCGATGTCAAGTACCCTATACTAACTACAATATCTAAAGATCCATAACTAGAAATGTACTCATGTCACATCATGAAAACTAAGGAAGATAAGACAAAAAATAATAACAATATCACTAGAACAACTAGAATCTACAAGGATCATATGAGACAAGAATAAAACAGAGGGAAACAATAACAAAACTAAATAACTACCAGACCTAGAACTCCTGAGAGACACTCACGGTAAAGAATACCGAGAACCACCCCAGCTAGCAACATCCTGTAGTCCAAAACTGAGGGCACAACTACTCCTAAAATATTTTTAACATATCCAGTCAGGATGGAACGAGCACAAAACTCAAATAACAGTTATAGTTAGACGATATTGAAAATGTAGCAGTAAATAGAAAGAATATACAAGGAATCATGAAATGTACATATGAGTATCATGGCAAGGTAAGCTGTAAATCTAGAGCTAGAACAAGGCAAGAAAAATCAATCATATCATGTACAAGAGTCGAGAATCATACCATCTACGTGAGTGAATACTAGCTACAGCATGTGGCCGGCTTGGGTCTGCACAAGGTCATGAGCTAGTCAATCATACGTGTGGTGTAGGATTGGCATTCACAAGGTTTACAAGATATACAAGGCGGGTATTGACCACACATCTATACTAGTACTTCCCGTCCTCGACTAGTATAGTGGATCCAACCATGACACACCATGATACGCGATTCTCTGAGATGGTAGCTAGCCTTCGCAAGAATCGTGTCTATACAATGCACAAGGAACAAGAAAGACTTGCACAAGATATACCAAGAAAAGCAAGGAATAACATCTCATGACGGGATCCAGAGAAATACCAATCCGTGTGAACAATGTGTCAAGAGAACAAAGATATCTACACTAAATACAAGAAACATAGACGATATCATAAAATAGAAATATTATCAGAGAATGTACTCGCCTGCGATCTGGTGGAATATGTCAACTATGTAATCTGGCTCAGAGTGAAATCACAGACCTAAGGATGAGATATATATAAGCTAATTAGGGTTCAACAGTGTTAGGCAGGATTATATAGTATAAGCTATGTAATCTAGGTCAATCTCAGTCCAACTAAGTCAAACTAGGTCACACTGAGTCACACTAGGTCACATGAAGTCAAACCAAGTCAACTAGGTTAAACTGGGTCAAAGGTTGACTTACAGTTAACTTTTGGTCAACTGGTCAACTCTAGGTCAACCCTAGGTCAAACTAGGCTAATGTTGACTAACAGTTGACTTTTGGTCAACTGGTCAACTCTGGTCAAGTTCTAGATATTTCTAGGCCAAGTGTTGACTGATAGTTGACTTTTGGTGAAAGCAGTCAAACTTGGTCAACCGAGGTCAAAACTAGCCTAAGCATACTATTCCTAATATTTACCTACCAAGATACCATATATCTTGGTCAAACAGGATCAACTCAAATCTAAGAATTAAAATATCAAGTTGTACCTCATTATTCGTACATCGAAACCTACGACACGCAAATCGAGATAAGAAAATCAATGGTAAGGTTAATAATCTTATCACAGTGATCCACATGATCATCTTGCCAGTTTCAGCGATGTGAGATCACTGGAATCGACTGATCTCAGTATCGTTGTACTAATTCTGAAATACGAACTTAATAAGAATTAATGATAATAAAAGGTAATACACAGAGAAATATCTACAAACATTATCAGATTATAAAACAAATATCACCAACGTGTCCAGAATGGTCAAATCAGCTAGGATAGCCTATCCATAAGTCCAATTTGGACACAGGGGAAAAAAGGTAACTTCGGATCAAAACGGTGTCCGTGTCGGACCCGCTTTGCACCGAAAAACGTACAAAAATATTAGTCCACTAAACCTAACAAATTATATGTCCACGAATCCAGAATGACGATACGAACCCAACGGTATATCCAGAATTGGATTCCGTTGACCCGATCTCAAATTGGTCCGTTGACCAAGACATTGAAATTCTGATTTGCACAGAAAAGAGTGTCGGAGCCAATGTCCTCAAAACTAAGCAAATTATATGTCAACGAGTCCAGAATGACGATACGAACTCAACGGTATGTCCAGAATTGGATTTCGATGAGCCGGCGTCAAAAAATTCCATTGATCCGGACTGTGGGACCCGTTTTGTACCGAAATGCGTGGCAGGGCCCACGTCCTCCAAATCTAACAAACTATATATGAAAACATGCCAGAACGATGCCACGAGTCTACTGGTGGTGTCAGAAATTGAATTCGGAGTCCCGGGTTCAAAAATAGAATTTTACAATTTGGAAATTATGAATTCGGACGGCCAACTTTGGCGTCGAATTCAACTAATCAAACATGCTCACAATAAAACCAAACTTATGGGTAGGAAGAGGGTTATACCAGCTGTGCACAGGAACCAGTAGCACGCCAGACGGAGCTGCGATGGAGGAGATACGAACCGACGAAGTTGGCTCCGCAAAACTGTCCAAAAATTACACAATTTAAACGGTCAACTTGGTGGCCGGTTTTGCTGTATTAAACGATAAAATTAACAGACAAAAATTGAGGGGAGTAAAGAGGGATATACCGAGAATGAGACAGAGCAAAGAAATTTTCGATCCAACGGTCGGATTTTCCAAAAAATTTGCATGAAGTCGCTTCGACGAGGCACCATTTCTGGATCTCGTTCGCGCGCGCGTCGACGGGATTCCGAGAAAAATGCTGAAATCGCCTAGACGACGCATTCCGGAGGATGGTGGCCGCCACGGGAAGATGCCTGGGGGTTCGTCGGAGGAGGGGCCGCCCACGGCGGCGCGTGGCCGACGACGACAGCCGCCGTGGCTGCTGTTGCTCGCTGCTGCCATGGTGCTGCAGCAGCTGCTGCTGTTGTTGTGGCACGGCGGTGGGAGCACGGCGAGCGGTGGGGGCACGACGAGTGGCGGCGCGTGGTTGTTGAGGAGAGGAAGAAGAGGTGGTGGCACGCGGTTGAAGTGGTGGAGGTGGTGTGATGGTGAATGAAGGTGATGGTGGTGGTCTTGAATGGTGAGGGTGGTGGAGTGGTGTTGATGGAGAGTAGGAGGAGGAGAGGGAGGAGGAAGATGGAGTCCGGTCATGGGAGGAAGAGGGGCTTCCGGCCATGGGGGGTTCGACTATGGCATGGTGTTGTTGGTGATGGTGTGTTGTAGTATTAGGAAGAGAGAGAGAAAAATAATTTTTTGTGTGTATGTGTAATAAATGAGAGAGGGAGAGTTATTCCTAAATGTTAGGGCCGGCTAGGGAGTTGTGTGTGTGTGTTTGTGTTGTGGGGAAAAAGTTGTGTGGTGTCGATGATGTAGGATAATGAATGGTTAGGATTAAATGGGGATTAGATTTCTCCTAGGGATTTTTAATAAAAGGAATTTTCCATTGAATATTAAAAATAGGTAGACTGGGTATTTAATATTCTTCAAAGGCAATGAGAGTGAGGGTGTCATGAGGGAGGGTAACATGAAGCTTGGACTGGGTTTGGTTGAGCCGGGTCAGGTCAAAATCGGACATGGTGCAATAATTGAATTTAAATAGGTATTTATGATCATGGATAAATGGGACACAAGTGTCATACGGGTAGTAGGCTCAATGTGGGCCATGTCCATATTTGGGGTTGACAGGTTTTGGTCGACAGGGTATCCACAATTCAAGTTGGAAATAAATGTGACACCGTGGGACGAATTAAAATTGGGTCACGTGTCAGGAAAGTTGTGTGAAGCAAATGAAGCACAAGATGGTGTGTCTGAGTGGAACACGAAGGTCATAGGTGAAGAATGTCTCGAATAGATCATGAATGACAAGTTGGTTTCAAAAAAATGACTAGCCTTGTGCTCCTAAATTAAAAGTCACGGTAACGTGCATATGATGATCAAAGATAAAAGTGGAAAGATTAATTAATAATCAAATGGTCTAAATTGACCCGAAGTTGTGTGAAGCAAAAAGAGTACAAAGGAACAAGTTTGGGTGGGACATGATATATCAATATGAAGGTAGTCTTGTCATCTACACACTGATGAAGGGAGTTTCCAAAGATTGGCATCCCTGACACTCCAGAAGTCAAAGTCACGGTAAAGAGCAGTTAATCAAATAATAATCAAATAATAATATCTATTGCAATAATTGATTTATAAAATTGAAAAAAAATAAGCCCTAAATTCAGGGGGCTTACACTAAGTCATAGACGTCGCATGTATAAATGCTTGATAAAGCATGCACGGTCCCATTGTCCAAGGCTTGGCATAGCCTTTGGCCGTCCTACGGATTAAGTTGTTGTACAATTGAGTTAGGCAAAAGTTATTTTGGGCTGTCGAAGTCATTCTAAGCACTGTCCTACACTTTCTGCGATTGTCAATTCACATAGTCCCACGATCTCAAGGCTTGTCATATAAAGTATGACGTGGACGATAGCGTCACGTAGAACACAAGTCGGTTTAAGACACGAGCCACGGTCGGCACTATAAAAAGTTAGCAACGATCTACGGCACTTAAGGAACACGTTTTGTTCAAGTTAAGTGGGAAGGATTTACGATAGTCGTTCCCTAAGTTCTAAAGAAAGGAAAGTTCATGCAAAACGTGCATTGGAACCATACAATGTAAAACATGCATCAGAGCCATACGATGCAAAACATGCATCCTTGGAGACTCCCAAAACGTGGGACCGCCTCCGCGATGCAAAACGTGCATTGGAACCATACAATGCAAAACGTGCATCTTGAATTGCGAGGCACAGCCTCGATATGTTATGGCATGACCAGTTGTTACGACACAAGTATAGACAAGTTACTAAGTGGCGAGGCACTGCCTCGATTATGTTATAAGAAAGAATTATGGAACGACCAAGTTGTTACGTACCAAATATGGGCCGAAAGGCAAGCACAAGTCGATAAGATGACGTTGTTGGCACAAGAAGGTCTAGAGGCAAAGCATAAGTAAGTTGTTGGTGCAAGGCACGGTGATGGTCTGAGACACAAAATAGTCCAGAGTTTATGTCCTAAAATTGATCCTAAGGCAAGAATAGAAAGACAGTCGTAAAAGGATATATTGCACAAAGTAAATGAACGTGTTGGTTTTGTATGGGTAGGCGAGGAGCTCACTCCCCCAGTACAGTTGAGTACTGACACCTACACAGTATTTATGTGCAGGCACAGGTAGAAGCTCGTTGGCGCGGAGCTCGCTTGGATGCGTCGAGGCATAGAATTTCTTGGCGTTTCGAGGCGCACGGCCGTATGGAGTCTGGACTTATACGGGACATATTGTATGGACATCGCCTATCTGAATCATCCGCTGGCTTGTCAAATTGTATTGAGAGATGAGATAGAGCTGAGTGACTTATAATCAGAGATAAATGTCACGACCCGCACCCGGATATACGGGTACGAATACGTAGGTCACGCCCAGCCTACGCCGCAGTATCGACGGTAGAGTGCTGTCAAGTACCCTATACTAACTACAACATTTAAAAATCCATAACTAGAAATGTACTCATGTCACATCATGAAAACTAAGGAAGATAAGACAAAAAATAATAACAATATCACTAGAACAACTAGAATCTACAATGATCATATGAGACAAGAATAAAACAGAAGGAAATAATAACAAACTAAATAACTACCAGACCTAGAACTCCTGAGAGACAACTCACGGTGTAGAATACCGAGAACCACCCCAGTTAGCAACTTTCTGTAGTCCAATACTGAGGGTACAACTACTCCTAAAATTTTATCAACATATCCAGTCGGAATGGAACGAGCACAAATCTCAAATAACAGTTCTAATTAGACAATATTGAAAATGTAGCAGTAAATAGAGAGAATATACAAGAAATTATGAAATGTACATGTGAGTATCATGGTAAGGTAAGCTGTAAATCTAGAGCTAGAACAAGGCAAGTAAAATTGATCATAGCATGTACAAGAATCAAGAATCATCTATCTAAGTGTGTGAGTACTAGTTTTAACATGTGGCCGGCTTGGGTCTGCACAAGGTCTAATGATCCGGCCAATCATACGTGGATTGTAGGATTGGCTATTCAACAAGGTCTACAAGAATAAACAAGGTGGATAATGACCACACATCTACACTAATACTCTCCGTCCCCGACTAGTATAGTGGATCCAACCATGACACATCATGACACGTGATTCTCCGAGAGGGTAGCTAGCCTTCGCAGGAATCGTGTCTATACAATGCACAAGGAACAAGAAAGACTTGCACAAGATATACCAAGGAAAGCGAGGAATAACATCTCATGACGTGATACAGAGAAATACTAATCCGTGTGAACAATGTGTCAAGAGAATAAGGGTATCTATACTAAATACAAGAAACATAAACGATATCATAAAACAGAATTATTATCAGAGAATGTACTCGCCTGCGATCTGGTGGAATATGTCAACTGAGTCCTAGAACAGTGCCTCGAGTACCTATAGATGGAATACTGTATCAATATAAGGGTTTAGAAGTAAAATCAAATCATACTAAGTCAAACTAGGTCAAGACAAGTCAAACTAGGTCAATCTAAGTCAATGGTTGACTTACAGTTGACTTTTGGTCAACTGGTCAACTCTGGTCAACCCTAGGTCAACTCTAGGTCAAACTTGACTAATGTTGACTAACAGTTGACTTTGGGTCAACTGGTCAACTTCGGTCCAGTTCTAGTCAATTTTAGGCTACGGTTGACTTTCGGTTGACTTTTGGTCAAAATAGTCAACTGTAGTCAACCAAGGTCAAAATTAGTCTAACCTAGGTCAAATGTTGACTCTACTTCGACGTTCAGTCAAATAGTCAACCATGGTCAAACAGGGTCAAGGCTAGTCTCTATAAACATCTACAGAGTCAACACATTCAATTTCAGTAATTGGAAAATCACTGAAATCGATAGATCTCAAAATACCACAAAAGGAGAAAGATTATAATAATAGGGTAAAAACCTACAGATATTGTCGGATGGTGAAATAACCATTACCAACGTGTCCAGAATGGTCAAATGAGCTAGGATAGCCTGTTCATAAGTCCAATTTGGACACAGGGGCAAAAAGGTAGTTTCGAGTCAAAACGGTGTCCGTGTCGGACCCACTTTGCACCGAAAAACATGCCAGAATACTAGTCTACCAAACCTAACAAATTATTTGTCCACAAATCCAGAATGACGATACGAACCCAACGGTATATCCAGAATTGGATTCCATTGACCCGATCTCAAATTGGTCCGTTGACCAGGACATTGAAATTTCGATTTGCACGAAAAAGCGTGTCGGAGCCAATGTCCTCAAAACTCAGCAAATTATATGTCAACGAGTCCAGAATGACGATACGAACTCAATGGTATATTCGGAATTGGATTCCGATGAGCCGATCATAAAATGATCTGTCGACCCGGATATTGGTATCCGACTTGTACCGAAATGCGTGTCGAAACCAATGTCCACTAAAACCTAGAAATTATATGTCATCGAGTCCAGAATGACGATACGAACTCAACGGTATATCCGGAATTGGATTCTGATGAGCCGATCTCAAAATGACCTGTTGACTCGGATATTGGTATCCGAATTGCACCGAAATGCGTGTCAAAATCAATGTCCACTAAAATCTGGCAAATTATATGTCAACGAGTCCAGAATGACGATACGAACTCAACGGTATATCCAGAATTGGATTCTGATGAGCCGGCGTCAAAAAGTCCCGTTGATCCGGACTGTGGGGCCCGCTTTGCACCGAAATACGTGCCAGGGCCCACGTCCTCCAAATCTAACAAACATTATATGAAAACGTGCCAGAACGATGCCATGAGTGTACTGGTGGTGTCAGAAATTGAATCCGAAGTCCCGAGTTCAAAAATGGAATTCAACAAGTGCAAATTAAAGAATTCGGACGACCAACTTTGGCGTCGAATTCGACCAACTAAACGTGCTTATAATGAAATGAAACTTAAAGGAGGCAGGAATAGGGTTATACCAGCTGCGCACAGAAACTCGTAGCATGCAAAATGGAGCTGCGACGACGAAGATACGAACCCGCGAAGTTGGCGTCACGAAACTGTCCAAAAACAGTTTAATTTAAAACGTCAACTTGGTGGCCGGTATTGATCTATCAAACGACGAAATTAACGGGTGAAATTTGAGAGGAGTGAAGGTGGATATACCGAGATTGAGACAGAGTGAAGAAATCGTCGATCCAACGGTCGGATTGTCCGAAAAATCTGCACGAAGTCGCTGCCTCGAAGCACGAATTCTGAAACTTTCTCGCGCGCGCGTCGACGGAACTCCGTGCAAAACGCACGAAACGCCTAGACGGTGCGTCCCAAAGGACGGTGGCCGCCACTGGGTGGTGCGCCTGGGTGCGCCCGGCCATGGGGGGTGCTCGCCTGCGACGGCGACGGCTGGGGCAGCGCGCGGCCGGCCGGTACGCGCGCGCGGCTGTCAACGCGCTGCTGCGCTCGCAGCTGCTGCTGCCCGTGCGGCTACGCTCGGCCTGGCGTGACGCAGCGTGCGGTGGTGGGCACGATGGCGCGGCCAGCAGGTGGAGGAGGTGGTGGTGGCATGTGGTGATGATGGTGATGGTATGGTGATGGTGGTGTCGGCTTTGTGTTTGAAGAAGAAGAAGAGGAAGTGTGAAGAAGAAGATGATGGTGATCGTGAGAATAATGACGATGGAAAAATAGAAGGGGGGCTGCTCGTACAGGAGGGGTGCTGGTGATGGTTGTGTGTGTTTGCATATAAGTGAAGAGAGAGAGAGATTATATATATAATATATATGTATGTGTATATATTTATAAGAGAGGGAGATATTAAGAAGATATTTAGAGAGAGAGAGAATGAGAGAGGGGTGTAGTCGGCTGCTAGGGGGAGGGGCTTGTGTGTGTAAGAAAGTGAGGGTGATGGTGAGAGAGAAAATAAGATATTATATATGTATGTATATATGTGTATATATATACAATGAGAGAATTAGATATTTATACATAAAAAGAGTATTTAGGGTAGAGGAAAATCTCATGGGGTATGGGCAGTCATGATGGAGGGTAACATGGAGCTG
>JANAVB010016797.1:1364124-1450667 GCA_029216955.1 Iris pallida | reverse complement strand
GTGCAATTGTCATGTTAGGCGCACTGCTTATGTCGACATTTTTCTTATTACTTCCAAAATTCACAAGACTAGCAAGAGAAAATTATAGTATACATGCTACATATAACCATCACGTTATTTCTTATAAATGACAAGTCACTACACTATTAATCAGTTTTTTAATCGCCATTCAGAATCAACTTTCTCAAATGGAAATGTCATTAACTTTCTAACAAAAACACACCACCTCCTCTTCAAAATCTTTTCCTCTTTTGAGATATTAAACCCCCCCCCCCCCCCCCCCCCCCCCCCCCCCAATTTCCTGAGTATTTATACGAATGGAAATAATTCAAGGAAAGTATTGATTGATATTCGCAGGATAATGCCTTAAATCAGAACTCAATAAGAGGTCATCCCTAGTTTGAAGAATCAATGCTCTTTATGATATAGACAAAAGAATCAATAAATATCACTCACTTGAACAGGAGTAAACGCCAGACTTGACGTCAGCCCTGAGGTAGCACCGCTGCTTCCATAGTTTTCTCCTTGAACCTGTAATAGTGATCAAATTAATCAAATCAATTGATGGAGTCATCTTCAAGAAACACAAGATAGGTAAAAATTTAGATCATCTCACAGACTGATGAGGCCACCTGGTGAGAATATAGATTGCACAGAGACAGCAAAAGGATGCCCCTCTGCCCATGTTAAACATGGACCATGGATGATTCAGTTGATTTAAAATGAGAAAAGGAAAGAAGTATTAGAACCTACTTTCGTTAACTATAAGCTGCGGTCGTTGACCACACTTACTCAGCTTGGTGCTGCAGGTTGCACCTTGAGGGTCGAAAAGTAGGGAATAAGAGTAAGAGTTAAAGCTTAAACCACCAATCCAACCCTATTTCTTAACTTTTAACACCATATCAAGCTGGATCCATCATTTTAACATGGTCCCGACCCAAGCCGTTCACCAAGTTATTAGAGAAGATCAGGTCAGGCCCGTCAGGGCTTCAACCCTCCATCCAACACAGCAATGACAGCCAGCATAGGCGGTGCGTGACAGGAAGTCAAACTTGCAGCAAAAAAAGTTTTTATTTCTTTATTTTCACCTACTTTCCTTTCTCTTACTATTGTCTCTCCCCCACAACACACATATTGTGGTTTGAACATTTCTAACTCATCCACCAGGTAACGAAAGAATAAACAGCTTTTTTGGCAATAGAATTAGAAAGACCATGACACACACACATGCACACACAAAAATAGAAAGACCACTTGATGGATGAGCTAGAATGTTAAGAAAAAATTATTTCAGCTTACATATGTTTTGAGATGTAAAAAACAACTTAAATGGTTTGGATCATGCACTGGGACAGCCTACAGACAGCAACATGAGAGCTGGTATAGATTGTAGCCTAGAATATCAATCAGAATGGTAGTCCACACAAAAAAGGTGTGTATACGTGTGTTGTGTGTAGCAGGAACCTATGTGCAATGAAATGTATAGACCATTTTCAGGTTCAACAAGCGATAAAAGCATATATACTAATGGTGCAAGATTAATTACTTTTTGGCAGCCTTAACAGCAAGTTTGCTTTGTGCAACTGAGACGCGCAACTTCCCGCTTCCTGCTTGACCAAGCATGCCATAGCCTTCGCCCAAGCCATCACCTAGTGGAGTAATAATAACTCTCTTAGACTTGAGCAAATTTCAAGTTAAAATTTCTTAGCAAGCAATGAAGTGTAGCAATAATTTTAACAAAGAGAGATACTTCACAAACCATGAGAAGATAAGTACATCAAGGAGCACCATGCTTAGAAATTATAGATTACCTTTCTGAAGATAAGAAAAGGTACTTACAAAACATGACACAATTTGATAGTTACATATTAAAGAACCTTCAAATTAGGAAAATAGTCCATCTCCTGACAATGTCTCATGGAGATTTGAATATTGAATTTTGAGTTATTTTTACAGACCAAAAAAATTAGAAAATGCAAAGGATGGGGCTGGCATGAGCAACTTACATGAATAAGTGTAACTTTGTTAGGGAACCAGTGTGTGGGCCTTTCCAAGAGCAAGTACCCAAAAATTTGGCCGACCCCAAGCTTTGGGATAAAGGCGTTGTTCTTGTTGTAAGTACTCAACCCAAGTACGCCATATCGACATATTCCGACCAAGTCACTGAGTTGAACTCAAGTCCATTAAGGGCCCAAGGTTGCGGGTGGAGTTACCAAGTTACCCAAGATCCCTTATAAAGGCCCCAATCAAGGTGAAAGGTACGCATTCTTTATCCAAGACTGCATATTCCTTACCATTTCAAGGCATCATCCTAACTTAAGTTTTTGGAAACTTGGAGGGTCTCTAATGGAACCTTCCTTGCAGGTCTTCTTCACAATGGTTTTTCAGTGGTTTAACCTTGTACGACTAAGCCAGTTCTTCGATCTGATTTACATCACTTCCATAACTAACACATGGAAATAATGGACCCCAAAAATGACGCATATAATTATTGGATTAATCTATAATGTTACAGATCCTTAAACTAATGTCACCCATTTGTGACCAACAAAGAGATGCATCTTCAATTATCTCTCAATATAACTTAAATGAAGAGCATATCAGATGTGATTGATAATGGTCATCACGGTGATAACACTCAAATATCTTAAACTCAAGACTTGGCTTTAGACACTGCATAAGAAAAATATGTCAATACGTACAGGAACCACATTTATATAAGTGACATGCTTCTAGAACTGATACAAAATATATCTACTTTCTGTCATAGACTTTCTGCCATGGTGTCAGTTTTATCAAAGTTTGCCAAGTGGTGCACGACAAGTAGACAATAGAAAAGGATGTGGTTGTTACTTGAAAGCTCCTAATGTTTGGTTATATTTGTCATCCAGATTTTGTTTTCCTTGCTGTTGTCATACTGATTGATACAAGATCATAAAGCCAAGCCATCCTTATGGTACACAAAATAGTAATATTGGTTACAGACTTACAGACAGGTACTGAATTTGTTGATTTATATCTATCAGGATATTCAGGAACTGGTGATTCATACTAGATTTGAAGTATATGAATTATCTTGACTCTATAAGGATCATACATAATTTAAGCACTCAGAATATGGCAAATACGTATTCATAGTATGCAGTATGTACAATATTGTCTAAGCATTGAGAAGTAGTCAGAACTCAGTACATGGCAAAGCCTACTCATAATATCAACAATAGTGAATAGTTCATAATGACACTGTCAACATGTAAACTTCAAAAGGAATGTCGTTCAACATGTAAACTTCAAAAGGAATGTCGTTCAAAATTCAACACTGACCACCAAATTAAGCATGGTCAATCTGGAAGAAACCAAATAGCAAATAGACATGAAAATTTAATCTAGCACAAAAATGATGAGGAATCAGGAGTTCATGATCATTACATAGGTACACCATCTAAATCTAGCCAGTGCACAATGCCCATATGCTTTCTGCCCACAGAGAGCGTTTCTTCATAAGTTTCTTTAACAGTGTAATGAGTCAACTTGTATTGGTGTCTATGTTGCACGGACACAACTACGAACAATATGAAACAACACCAATTTTGTTGTCTCCTGGTGTATTTTGGAGTGTGTGCTTTGTGTCTGACGTGTGTCACGACAGACTTGACAGGCAAGGCACAAAATTTGGAGCGACCGAGCTTCCTAGTTTTGTATCTACTTAGCTCACTTGCTGAAGACAGAAAATCTTTTAGCAAAGAATTCAAAATTGATATAAGACAGTTATAAAAATAACTTTTCTTCGTTCTATGTTGCATGGACACAACTATATGAAACAACACCAATTTCACTGTTTCCTGGTGTATTTTGGAGTGTATTTCGTGTTATCGTGTGTCACAACAGACACCTGATGGGCAAAGCACAAAATTTGGGGCGACAAGCTTCCAAGATTTGTATCTAATTAACTCACTTGCTGAAGACAGAAAAGCTTTTAGCAAGTTAGTCAAAACTGATATGAGACAGCTATAAAAATCATATGCTATGCCCCTCTCAAAGTGGAGCAGGTCCCAAGTCATTGTTAAAAGAATAATTCTACCTATAACTTAGGTCTAAAACAGTAACACTGCCTCAAAGTCTGACAATAGTCTTCTCCAACTAATATGCTACAAGTGATACCCAAAAATGTCAAATGGTCAGATCATAGATAAGATGCTTCCTCCAGTTAACATCAACAAGACAGGCAGCTGAAGTTAGCAAATCAATGAACCAAAACTACATCTAAATCCGCAACACAACGTTTAAGTCAACAATTTGATATAATGCAAGTATACAGATGGACAAACAGCTAAACTATGTGGTGTAAGCTGAAAACCAAAGATAAATCTCAATATTGACAAGGAAGCCAATGAAGTGTATACTGACCAAGAGAGCTCTCTTCAGGAACTCCAAATTGCATTCGGTTTGCCAGCTTCCTCATATCGGTAATTGCATATCTGAAAATGTCAAGTGTGCAATGCACAAAATTAGTACAAAAGCTTTGAAAGATATGGAAGTTGCAAATATCATAGAAGAAATGGACCTAAGTAGAGATGAACTAAAAACAAGAATTCATGTCCAACAAACTTTTCAGTGATAGAGAAAGAAGTTACAGCTTAACTAATCAAGTAGTGTGCAAAAGACTGTTACCTTTCTTTCTTTTTCCGAAGTCGCCGACCGCCTCTCTTCTTCTTAGGCTCCGAGTCTGGAACTGGGAGAGGTTTTGGTTGCTTGGCTGGAGGTGGCTCCTGCCACTTCTCAATCTTTTTTCGAATTTCTTCTCGCAAATTCCTACCAGTCTTTCCAGTTGGATCGCCTCTTATTGAATCTACTCTTGCTGCTAAAGTTGACTTCGCAGCTAGTAAACGGCAAGCACGAATCCTTAAAGATGGAGGAGTAGTTTGTAAGATCTCAGCTTGTTCAAGATAACCTGCACGGAACTGAGAGGTCGCAGTTGAAAAACCAGCAAGGTTCTTTTTCTTTGCTCCAAGCAGCTGAACATTACAAGCCGGCATCTTTGCTAATGATGATAAACCACCAGCTGTTCCCATCAGCTTTGATGCAATAGCACTTCCAACAATAGCAGAAAGATTAGGTGCTATATTCCCCATCCTACTCTCAACGAAGTCAAGAACTTTCTTCTTTGCTAAATCGAGCGTAAGTGCTCGATCACATGCATCGACTGTTTTCTTCAAGTTCTCTTCTGGAAGAGGCTTGCCACTAGTTGTTGAAGCTGTAACAGAGACGACCATGATAATAGCTGACGGTAAAAGCCCTTCCAAATCAACAAGTGTGAGATCCATCTCATTTCCAATCTTTTTAACCACCCGGGCATAGTCAATCGGATGATGAACTAAAGACTCCAGTTCAGGGAATTTCAAGCGGTAGTTGTCCCGTATAAAGTTATGTATTATGATGAGTTCATTTTCGATGTCAACAGATAATGAGTTGCAATCTACTATCAGCTGATATTCCGGGTCATCCTCTAACACTGTTCCATGACTGGATATATCTGATCCTCTCTGGAGTGCATCTTCCACTTTCTGGGGTTCATAAAAAGAATGTGCCAAAGGTCAAGAATGTTGCTTTACGTTTCTAATAATGCACTACAGTATGAATTTCTTTTAATATAAAAGATCAAAATAGAGGGATTAACAACTGAATTCCCCAAATAGGTTACCAGAAACTATAATTAGGAAATAAAAATCATGAATAGCGTGCAAAGAATATAAGAGACCAGACAGATTGAACACCATCAGGAAAGTACCTTTACCTCACAAAAGAGTTCGACATTCATTTAAAATTGAGGGCAATTTTATTCTCAATTGGCATAAAAAAAAATTGGGTTGTTCGTAAGTTAGATACCTTTAGTCTGATCATGATTGGTTTCAAGAAAATGATTGAACTACCTTCACTTCAAAAATTCTTATAAAAAAAGAGTACGAAAAGAAAAGTATGAATAGCGTTCAAGAACATAAGAAACCAAAACAGCTTCCATCATGAAGGTACCTTCACTTCAAGAAATAATTGGTATTCATTATAAAAATGCATAGCTACTTTTGTCCTTTATCAGTATCAAATTAATTGGGTCTTTCCTAGTTTAGGTACCTTTTGGTCGGATCAACTGTCAAGGTAACCTGTTAGGCAAAGTATGGTGGTGGAAGATGCAGGCACCATAGTGTGAGTTTGCAAAGGAGTCGGAATAATGTATAACTTTTTTGTATAACTAGTAGTGTGGAATTTATCAATTAAAAAAATGACGTGATGTGACGTGAAAGTTTGCATGACGAATTGTTGTCTACTCTTCCAATATTACTTGGAACTTGTATGGGTGTCAAAGTGTCCACATGTTGGAACCTTCGAAAACCCCAACACTAGGTAGTGAGACACACAACTGAAATGTGTAGTTGTGTATGCAAATGTGTACATACACGTATAATATGAATGATTTACTTAACCACACTCTTTAACTATGGGTAAAATGGCACATTTGTTTGACATAGGACTTCATGTCTTCCATCTTGGACCGTAAAACACTCCTCTTGAGCAAGTTCTTTACAGAATGGTAAAATTTTATTTTTTTTCATTTTTTAACCAATGTTATCGGATTCAGTCTACCCCCTATAACTGCATTGTGGATCCTAGGACCCGAAACACAGTTGCTTCCAATAGGGATCACCACAACCGACAATTTGGGTCTTGAAAGATGAATAAAATTTTCAAACATATCAATAACAAATGGAAATATAAATGAACAAATCAACTGCACGTGAAAATAAATAGAAAAGACACAAATGACCCGCTTCTAAGTGAATCGCGATAAAAATTAGTATACTGGTTAAGCCTCCTTGCCCTTACAAAGAATACCAGGGAAAGTAGCCTACCACATATTGAAGTAAAGTACGATCCAGGTAACATTGTGTTTGACACAATGTAAACTTGATGGTTGACACCTTTTTCATTTTGAAGTGCTTATATACTGAACTGTTATATGATTATATCATGAGTATTGACTCCATGTATCATAGAGTTGCCTATAAGAGACCCAACTTGTCGATGCGTCCATGTATCCTAGTTAATATTGATTTCACTTGCCTAAGTCAAGCTGCTGCCCGTGATGGAATTGTAAGGAGGGAGGCATGACAAAATAGTGCTTCAGGGATCAGACAAAGGATAAAGAGTATGATGCTGCCTGGAGAGGCTTCGATTTTCCCAGTACTACTGGAAAAGACTAAACAAACTATTATTTGTACATAAGTTGGCTGGTATTTGTGAATAAGAAAGAGAATATCACTGGAGATATTCTTGAAAGGTACAAACCTTCTTGATCTTTACAGTGAAAATCTTCCATATTTGGAAGGAAAGAAAACAAGGCAGCTGCCATTACAGTAAAACAGCCCCTTTAGTTGATGAATAAGAGCAAATTCAGGTTTCTGCTTTAGGTAATGATGCACCTCATTTAGTTAAGTGGTGTGTGATGGGAAAAAGAAGAAGAAATAATGATGTAAACTTTGATCATTTTAAAGTCTAAAAAATATGAAGGTTAACAAACATGAAAATAATATTTTCCAGCAGCCTGCATATTTACCTGCATGATATCAATATAACGTTGTGTCTTTTGCAGTTTTGAGAAACTGTCAAGGTCATCATTGTTAAGAGCTTCAATGTCAGCAATATCACCATCACCATCCTCTTCCATGTCTCCTGCATCAGCATCCTCTTCATCCTAACAAACAACTTCAACATTAAAAGGTGATTGTTGCCTAACAAGTATGGAAATACTTACATATTTATTGAACAAAAGAGATGAGAGGAAGTCAACAAATACAAGTACCATTCTTCTATCAGAAATTCCAAGATAAATAAGGACCAATGATACTATGATGATAGTGTAAATACTTACAAGAAGATGAGCTTCATTGTCGGACAAATCATCAAGGTCGGCCAAGAACGAATCAGCAAGGTTGGCCTGAAAAAGACGAACAATAACAGTTAACAGAAGTATTTAGGAAAAAAGAAGTCAGGTATTAATAAGTAGTAAATAAGTTTCTATGGAGTCAAAACTGAAATTCTCAAGGGAAATAATTAAAAATCATCAGATTTAATTGGAAATTGTTTCCACAAACCGTTAATTATATGCATTAAAGCCAAATTCCAACCCCTATGTTTTTCAGATAAATCTTCATTAAGCATGGGTCAAATTATGGCACCGGGATATGGAAGTTGAACACTAACCTCATGACTGACATGACTTATGCATAGGCCAAGTCCATAGTTGGTTACAAAGATGCTTTGATCTTCTATGTTATGTGTATCAGTACTCACATTTATACTAGTTATGTTACGCTATAATTGCACCCATACCTGATAGAAAGTATAAAATGTACGTAACTTTCCTTGAATCACAAATAAAGTATACTTGCATAGATTTGTGGTAGTCGAAGAACACGAGACGGATCACTATGACAGATCAACACGTCTTCACTCTTTAGGGCATATTAGAACTTACTCTTAACAGCTGACTCAAAGTGGACTTGCGGGCAAGGATAAGGACAAAATATAGGAAATATGGGCCAAACTTACAACAGAAATCATTTATTCATATCAAAGTTTCCCCAACACCAAGAAACAGCTATAAATAAGATGTTACGGAAGAACTTTATTCCAGACATGACATGCATAGGAAGCTTATATTCATATGATAGTTCATTATGATGTCTATTAACTCTATTCCTACCAATCAAAGACTGGTTCCAATAACTTATTGAATTTCTGCTACCCTCAGTACAGCCTCCAAGGGAAAACGAAGAGATCCATGTTTCCCGCGAATATAACCCACACATATACAAAACTGATAAATAATTGTTCTAGACAAAGAAAGTAAATAGATTTACCATCGGTACCCTGTCCTCAAATATGCTCAAAACAGCAACTCAACAATATCCGGTGTTGAACCTGCAAAAAATAGGAAAGTGCCATCAGGAAATCAGACCTTGGTACATATAAAAGCAAATACCAAAATTATCAAATAGACAAGAAAAAATATAACACCGAGGTACCTTGGTTATAAATCAATTGATCATGCCCAATGGTCATAGTGAAACAAAGCAATAAGAAAAACACCAATTGAAAAAAAAAATTGACCAATATCACCACTTACCTCGCACAAGAAAGAAAACTCTAGCCCAAACCACCTAAATGAAGCACTTACAACAAGTAGTAACTACATATTAACAACCAAAAAGTTATATCTAACCTACAGTTTAGTAGTAGCACAATTAGGAAGAAATGTTTTCTTTTTGTGTGTTAGGGACATGGATGTTGTGCCAAACTTGTGTATCCTTGGGGTGTCTATGTCGTGACTGATACAATTTAGTCAAAGTGAGTATCAAAATCTACAATTTTACATGACAAATTTCACAACGGGGGATAACTCAGTGGAATTTCCACAAACACCTAGCCTGCAAAAATCCAACCCTAAAAATACTCAGAATATATAAAACCTAATTTCTCTCGAAGTTTGTGTCATCCTCGTCAATTATTGTCATATAAACTAATCACTACCTAGAGATTAACAGATATCAATTTCAAGAAAATCAATTTCAGAATAAATATAAAGAAAATCATGCGCTAAACTAAACTCTTAAGGGTGTATTTGGTACGCGAAATACTATGTAGCCAGGAATTCTATATTCCCACGAATCAAATTCCCTAGAATTAAATTTTTGGAAAACCCATGTTTGGTGAATATACAAATATTTCCGGAAATATATAGTTCATATAAAAATATATAACATTCTTGATTGATGATTAAATATATTTAATAGTTGTTGTTTGTGACTTTTTATAGTGTAGTTGGTTAAGTGATAATTAACAATACTAGTTTTGATTGAATTAAGGGAGATTGGATAATTAACAATACTAGTTTTGATTGAATCAAGGGAGATTAGTCAATCCAGAATCAGAAACATAGTGTGGGTATGATTTTAGAATCACAATCGCAATAATTTCACATAAAACACTGTGATTACTAAATGCATGTGACTGTGATTGCGATTCTGAAACAACACCCACACTATGTATCTAATTTCACCTAACTATTATCATATTGCAGAAACAAGAGCAAGTGTACGACCCGTGTGCGTTGAAGGACACGGCGCAACGGGAAGACACCATACTAAGGAATACCCACCACAGTGAACATCCTTGCTTAAAAATATAGGCTTTAAATTTAGATTTCATTTCGTGTCCTCGTGTCCATGTCTTATGCTTCCTATAAGTCCAAGTATCTGACCCCTGAAAATTTTAAGGTTAGCAAGAGCACGTTGCTAACCTAGCATAATTCAATGTTGAATATGCGACTATTCCTAAATTTTAGGTATTTTTTACATTTAACAGTTTTCGGATCAAGAATTGGTTATCTTCTGAATTTTCAAAAAAAATTCGGCAAAGTCTCCTTTGTATTTCTTATTCTGAAACTTGTAATATAGAAAATACGACACAACACAACTCGTTATAGCATTCCATGTCCAATCAAACCTTCAGCAGTACAATACGCACAATGAAACATATATCCCATCACCAGATCAAAATATCAATCATAATTGATTCTAGATACTAACGTCTCCAATAATCAAGAATGTAAAGTAGGGAAACAATAATATTGAACTATAAAAGCAAGAATGAAGGGAAATAATAGAAGATTGCAATCAAGGCTAATTGTACTCAAAATCGTAAGGCTAAGGAAACTAAATTAGGTTCACATCTAGGAACGATAACGATACGACTTGAATGTGTTCGGAAAGATCCAAACCCAAACCAAAACCAAAACAACTCTAGAAGGTTAATCAAGCCAAGGAGATCCTTGAGGTGTGAATTCAAGCCACAGAACTATGGCCAACACATAATATGATAGTTTTGGACCGAAAAGTCTTAATCTGGGCTTTTGCTCTGATTATAGCCTATGAACTTGTATTGCAAGGCAACACTAAGCCTCTGCCCATTCGTTGGGAAGACTAATGGTCAAAATACACAATTTTGATTTGGATTCCAATACGATCTAAAACTAAACAATACTCAATACCATACCGTAGTACGTCGATTTACTAAATCCAAGTGGTCAATTAGGCCCTAACTGGTCCTATGCTTGCTGATTTTACGGTGTTGAGTCGATCAACACAAATGTAACACCCGCGTCTCGTCGGAGAATTTCTATAAGTATCCGATGCTAAACTATATGTTCAATATCAAAATACCATCACCAATCAGTGAAATTAGACCCTAATCTAAGTTATGACAACAGCCATATATGAAGAAAACACGTACAGGATGAGTATCGGACACACGTCGGTGTCAAATACACTTTAAATTACAACGATCAACACTGCCTGCAGAATTCTAACAATTTCACATGCTAAATTATCGTCTACTCATGGTTAAAGCCATGTCCCATTCCACTAAATATCCCGAGAACTAAACGGTTTCGAACACACAGTGATAACTCGATTTCTGTCCATAATCCGAGCAATCATTATCAATTCAACAGTTCCAATTTAATTCCCAATCATGCGTATTCTCAACCAAATAAAATTGAAAGAAGAAGGGGATCAATCTGAAAGGAGGAGGAGCAAGGGGACCTGCCTTGGTTGACGACGCTCGCGTAAGGGCCTCCTCTTCTGATCTGTTGGTCGCGACCACCACGCCACCAGCCTCCTCCTCTCCTCCTTCTCTCTCTCTCTCTCTCTCTCTCTCTCTTCCTGTCTCTTGTTGTCTCGGTAAAAAATAAAAAGCAGGAAGAAGGGGGAAAAGTTGAAGAAGGATGAGAGATCGACAGGTTGGGGGGGGGGGGGGGTGCTTGCCGCCTCCCTCCTCCAGATCTTTTATAAGGGCAAATATTAAGGACTGTACAACCTTTACTTAGGTTACAGGTATAGAAACAGCACAAATATTAGGCCTCGTTTGGTCCGTGGAACTATCGGATTGGAAAAAAAAAGTGATTACTTTTCTCTATTTGGGTGTTAAAAAAATTGAAGAGGAAAAAAAAAGTGATTATCAATGGAAGAAAAATTAGAAAAAAAATAATTACATCCATCCAATGAATGAACCATTTTTTTCACATTGAATTATTCACTTTTCTTTCCAAATTATTTGGCATTTCCAAACATCGGAAAGAAAAATCAATAGGAATTGTAATTTCTCAAAGGAAAGAAAATGTCAAGGAATTGATTTTCTTTCCCTTCCATTCCGTGAACCCAACGAGGCCTTAGAATACTGCTATGTTCCCTCCTGTGGGCCAGTCCGCCCGCCACGTGTCGCCGTCCCATTAGCAGGTTAACCAGCGTGGTAACTATGAATACGGGGCGGGGGGCAATGGGGTGTGGACGGACCAGCCCGCCTTGTCACGACCCGCACCCGATTTAGGCGCACGAGTACGTGGGTACGTCCAGCCTACGTCGCAGTGTTGGCGGTAGAACGCTGTCCTAGGTCTCAAACATCTAACACAATATAAATGTACTTGTACAGAATATACTCTCCAATCAGAGGACATCTCAGAAGATACAACTCAATCACAAAAGCTAGAGGTAGATAAACAGCACGATAAGATAGATATGAAATCCATAGAGTGAGATACAACCAGAATGAAATAAGTCTAAGTGTTATCAACACCACTACATAATATCTGAACAAATACAACTCAAGACAACTGAAATAAGATAGATAAGCCTAGTAATCTAGCCTAGGCAATAGGGTAATATCCTCATCAACTGCTGGATCCTCCTGAGGGTCTAGGTCACAACTATTATCTATATCAGCTCCGTAGTAGGTAGGGAAGAAATCCTCTTCGTTCTCTGTAATATTTTCAACATGTCCAGTCTGGACAGGAGCGAATACATAACTCTCACGCAGTTTATATCATGCCAGAAAATGTAAAAAAAGCATAGAATAAAATACATGAAACGCTGTAAGAGATGTACATGAGTAGCAAAAACAGATAAATCTGAGTACATGAAGGTTTGTATAGAAACTAAGAACTGTAAGTAAATATAAGTGTTTTAGAGCACAAGATAGTTATGTAACTGGAATTAGGTTATACATGATGAAACATGAGGTAAGTCCGTCATACGTGAGGGTATAACAGATATTGTACATGAAGAACAAGAACCGGCTTTGATCACATAACCACTTCTACTCTCACGTCCCAATCAATACACAAGGATCTGGTCAAGTTATGTTATGTACATGATGGTTTGGTTATACATGAAGCACATGAGAACATAAGAGTACATGACACATGAGTTATACATGAATAACATGAACGCACAGAATACATGATGTACGTGAAAAGCACATGACATTTAGTATCCGATGCACCCATGAGGGGGTAACATCTCATGAAAAGATCCATATATTACTAATCCGTGTGAACAATGTGTCAGCATCAAGTAAAGTAGTCTAGAGCAAGAATATAGATCCGAACAAGTATGAAACGATCAGAGCATATATTCGCCTGATATCTTGAATGGCTGGTGAGAACAGATGTTCGAACCGGAGTAACTGAGTCATATTTAGAGCAGCACAGGTTATAATGTATTCAATATGGAATAAATGAAGTTTACAATACATTCTACATGATTTTAGGTCATTCTAGATCAAATTCAACTCTTGGTCAACTTCTAGTAAAACTAGGTCAACTAGCTAGGATTTTGGTCAAACTCTAGTCCACAAGTTCTGTAACGCCCCAGTCCCAAAATACGTAGGACTAGGAATGTAGACATGCCAGCTGTATTCATACGAAGTATACTCCAATATATGAAAGTCTCGTATAAATACATAAGCTGTAAAATGCAGTAGAACCATAACTAATCTCATCCACGCAAAATAAAATGAATAAAAGATACCATATAATGAGAATAATTTGTCTTGATATAATATGTTGGGCGGAGACAAATCCACTACCAACAAAATAAGAAAAAGTACATAGAAAATGAAATGAGTGGCGAGCGAAGCGAAGACGATCCAAATGCAATCATCCTCGAAGAAATAGCAGCTAGAGCTAGAACACCTGCGAAAGACAATAGCACATACCTGGCAAGACAACCATGTCCTCAGAGGGACGTAACAAGACACATAATAGCACGCCATATAAACTGAATAAATATTGCTCAATAAATAAGTCAATCAAATTTATAACATGGTCCAATACGCACCTACTGAACGAGCGTACCATCTCCCCAACCAAACAAGGACAGGAGATGGTAAACTAATTCACGGCGACGTATCTTTCCATGCTAAGAATCCGATATGGTATCCGGACCCCAACAAGGTTCAATACCTTCTCATCGAAGTAGTAAGTCACACCTACAACCAAACAAGGACAAGATGTGACGAACTAATCCGCGACAAGTTATTGTTCTAAATTACGGTCAGATACAAGTACCCAAACCAAAAGTACTCGTACCTAACGGATAGGGTAGCCTACCGTTCTAAGTGATATATTGTTAAGAACAATCCTTCCTACGCATGGGCCCTGGCTGAATAGGATCGGCGTAGTCCCCCTTTGGGCACCAGAGGCCCCAGCAGGAAGAGCATGACATTCCGCAGAATCGTCAGTGGTCGTCAGTAATCATGGGTCATCAACCCCGTATCTCCAGCGGAGAGTCCGAGTCACAAGGGAAGTGCATCGAAGCCCATACGCTAAGAAATTGTCCTTCCCGCCCAATGCCTATTATGTTGTATCCACAACATTAACCTCTATAACCGCTAAGTCAAACTAGCATGCAACCTCTATTAGCGGTTATTTCTATTTCACGGTGTGTACGTACTGGTGGCCAGCCAATCACGTACTTCCGTGTTCTATATGCGACACACAACTTCGTGTTTACAACGTGTCAAGGCCAATGAATGCAACACACAAGGTGGTCCCTTAAATCTAGGTTTAATGTGAGAAAAATAATACATAGCAGGAAAAATAATGAACAGTAAGTTCTAACAGTTATGCCATGTATCACAGTTTATTTTGCATAAAAAAAATAATAAACATGCATCAAATATGAGCTAAAATAATTAAACAGCTAATGGCAAGGTGTCTTGTCTGGTAGGGCGCCTGGTGTGCTGCGATGATCAAGGTGGCACGATCTACAACTTTGGTGTAACAACTACACAAGGGAACCTCGGATAGTGGCACGGACAGTTCCATTGGGTCCAGAAGGGTCAAATTTGTTAGGGTGGGCATAAGGTAGGCTTGAATTGGCAAGGAATTGTGAATAGGATTAATCGCGGAAGAGGGAGATAATCGAAGGAATTTGATAATTAAATTATATACGAATTCGAAGATATTTTATAATACTCGAAAATATTTATAATATTTGGGAATCTTAAAGTCAGCTATGTTTAAGACTAAAATTTTGTAGACCAAAGTAGTGATTTATTTTAACTATATCAAAGTAGATTTTCCTAGGATTTTTTTTTAAAAAAAACTACAATTTATTTAGATAAGAAAACAAGATATCTTTTTCACCAATTTTTTGAAAGTATAAATTTATATAATAAATATGTTAATAGTACTAATAGTATAGTTACTCAAAAATAAATAAATAAATTAAGAAAACTATGATTACAAGATATGCATGTATTTAGGTTATATCATATACATCATAATAATAAAATAGTAATAATAATGATAATAATAATAATAATAATAATAATAATAATAATAACAGTAATAATAATAATAGTAGTAGTAATAATAATGATAATAATGATAAACTAATAATAATAAGTAACAGTAAAAGATATAGTAAATAATAATAATAATAGTCTCGTGCTTCCTTGGGAAGCAACCAGCACAAGCAAAGCCAATGTCAATTAATGGAGAAGCACAGAAACCTAACAAAATAAAATAATGAAAAATAGTAAAATAACAGCACAACATAACCCTCTTAAATAACTCATTCCTTGCTACTAATAATAATAATAATGATGATGATGATGTCTTCACATTAAAAAAAGCAAACTAATAAAAAATAATAAAAACGAATACATTTTCACTTCTCTGTTCACCACGAGCAGAGAGAGAGAGAGAGAAAAAGGATTTGGGGAGAGGAGCTGAGCGGTCGGAGGGGGTGTCGGCCCGGCGGAAGAGGAAGAGGGAAAGAGAGGGAAACGGTGATGGGCGGTCGGGAGAAAAGGATGGCGGAGGGAACGGGAGAAGGAGGCGGAGGACGGAGTGGATCGGCCGGCGACGAGGCTAGGGACGGCGGAGCGCTGCACCGCAAGGGCGACGGAGGAAGCGGAGGGGGTCGGGCTTGGCGCGGCTACGACGGAGAGTGGAAGCGGTTCGGGCGGACGGCCGGAGAATGGTCGGCGGCCACAGTCGTGGTGGCACACAGAGCGGTGGCGGAGGAGATGCCTTGCGACGGCGCACCGGAGAAGGAAGCCGGGCGGTCGTGACGAGACTACGGTGGCGCGCGGGTAAGGTAAGCGGTGGCGATTATTTTATTTTTGTTCTATGATGGTTTTTGGTGTGGGTCTCCGGCGACGATGGCCGTGAGGGTGGTGTATGGTGGAGATGATGGGGGTTGTGAGCGGGGTTGTTGGACGAGTGTGGCAGTGACCTTGTTCAAGGTGGAAGCAGATATGGTGATGTTGTTGTCTGCGTTGGTGAGGGTGGCGTAGCTCCGACCGACGAGGGCTCAAAAGGAGGAGGCGTGGTTAGCTCGACGGAGGTGGCTTGGTGTCTAGGCAGTAGGAGGATCGGCAGTCATGGTGGCTGAACACAAGCAGTTGGGTGATGCTGGTGATGGCGGTGGTGTTGAGGGACGGTGGCGGGAAGAGGCCGGGTTTGCTGCCGTGGGTTGGTCGGGTGTCGGGTACGGAGGTGGTGGCTAGGTCCAGGGAGAGATCTGGTGAGGATGGCTGTGTTGGTGTTGTTAGGGTTAGGTTTAGGATTTGGGATTGGATATTTGATTGTGTCGGGTCTGTCGATACGGAAGGATAAAATTGTACATGTACAAGAGAATATGGAATAAGACGGGAAGGGAACACGGACACGGTGCACGGGGTTGAGAATTATTTGTGGAGAAATAATGTGGATGATAAAAATATTGGAGAAGTACCTGCCTATTTATAGGATATGGGAATTCCCAATTGGATAGGAACTAGGAATAGATTAAAACCCAAGTAGATAAATCATCTATTTAATTTAAAACCAAATCTAAATACAAATCTAATTTAAATCGAATTTTAATTTAGTTTGAAATCGAATAGGATAAATCAAATTCCAATTGTAGATATTAACTTAATCTATTTAAATGTATCCAAGAATTAAATCAAAATTTAAATTGTCACAAATATTTCAAAAATATGTTTTCCAAAAATACTATAATAATTAATTTCAAAAATACATTATTATTTAAAATAAACTTAATAAAATATTTATAAAATAAATATTTTTGTACGAAGAATTTTATTATTAATAACTGCTAAAAACAATAGATTTTTTTTATACCAAGAATAACAATTCTATATAATATTTTGAAAGTGTAATAAAATAGAAAAAAATGTTTTTCTACAACATGTACGCTCACACATATTCGCACTCGTCGAGCAATTTCGGATAATACAATTTGTGAACGACGTATAATACGACTACTTGACGTACAATATAAATTTTTTTAAATCGGTACTAATTTTAATAATAATAATAAAATAGTAGAAATTTAGGGGTTTTACATCCTACCAAACTTAAAAGAATTTCGTCCTCGAAATTAAAAATTAGGAGGGGGGTGAAAGGCACAACGGTAGATAGAAGGGTTCGAAGTTTATATGGTCGTAGTCTAGTTTGAGGATACGATTGAGAGACAATTGTAATCACTTTAAATTCAAGTGATTAGAAGGTCAAGATTGTAAATTTAGGGTCGAGGGAAAGGTCGAGTAGTTCACAACAAGATATAGCTATATTGAGCGAGAACGATCATAGTCGATAGGAAGGCTAGAGTGCCTTTGTCCTTCCAAAAATCGGTGAAGGCGAAAGCGATTTAAGGAGTTCAATGACGACAGTATCCATTACGAATTCGTGGTTCAAAGGCGGTCGTATAGATTCCAAAAAGGAGTTGCCAAGGTAGTCACGGATGGGACTCTAGAGGACAAGTTGAGCTATGTTCCCATCCACGTAGAATGATAAATAAAAGCGAACCAAAGTGCACTCCGTTGATCAGACCATTATGCACCGGTTCTGATAGACAATATGTTCGTGGGGTACCTCCATTAACATATATGTCACGAACAAGCTTGGTAAAAGGCTAAGCTTGCAAAAACTAGGCTACATTAGCATCATTAGTCTAGATGGTAAAAATATTGGCACGAGATTAAGATTGAAATAAGGAACAAATATGAATAGTCTAAGAGTCATAAGGATCTAAGTCTTGTTTATTCCTATACCATTATTCTATGGCTTTATTGACCAAGGCTTGGTTGACCAAATGAGTTAAATTCCTCTAGTCTCTATGGTATAGATAATACCATTTGTATTCCCTTAATGGTCAAGGGTGTGTGGGGTATTCTACCCAACTTAAAGAATTAAGCTAAGGTGTTTGGGACATCTAATTAGTAGGGTCAATCTCTAGCAAACACGAAGGAAAGATAAGAATAGGGATGGAAGGAAGCAAGCAAGATGCAATTGATGAGTCAAACGGTAGATATGTCACGACCCGATCCCAATTTAATGGGTCGAACCGGACCATGCCCAGCCTGCACCGTGGTGAGACGGCGGCAGTAAGCTGTTCCATTGCAGGTATTCACAACAACACAAGTACATTTGCCACAACTGTTCTATTCGGAATTGAAACTTTATTTGATAAAAAATATTCAGAGATACAACTGGAAGGGAAATGCTGAAAATAAAACTACAAACTCCAAATAAAAGAAAGATGCAGGAAAGGGAAACTATCTAAGCATCAGGTTCAGTGGTCCCAGGATCAGCGTCCTCCAGAGACGGCTCCGGTACCGTCGCAGGGTAGAGAACCGGGTCATAGTAGCTATTATAGTATAGCTCGTCATCCTCAGTGTTACCTAAAATGTTGTCTCCAGTCAGGAGGGAGCAAAGTACAATTCATGCTAATTAAATAGTTAAATAAAAAATAGAATCATGCAGTTCTAAACAGTTTTTAAAACATGTTTGTTACAGTAGAAAATAGTGATTTGAATAGGTAATGACATATGACCGGCTTGGGTTTGTTACAGTAATGGATAAGGGGGTTTTGTTACAGTATGGTCATAATCATTACGCTATTCCCCAGTCCCCAATAGTTACAGTAGTTACAGTACAGTACTCTCGGTGAGAGTTTCGTGTTTGAGACGTGGTTTAGACATGCAGTAAAACGATTAAGTAAATAACTGTAAACTAACACAAACTATACTTGCCTCAATTGAATGACTGGAGAGACGGGTTGATACCGAGGAGGAACGTCAGGTGAATCTTCGAATTCCTACAGTTGAGAACTCGACTTAGATTCCTGAATAACCAGACTAAGTGTGCTAGTTGCAATCTCTAGTAGTCATATCCTAGTCAGGTTTTAAGTTGTATTAATCTACAGCTAACGTTTACGTTGCAACTACGTGCGTTCGATTAAGCCGGTTAATTGGATTATTTGGAAATAACACGATAATCAATTAACTTTGGAAAACTTTGTGTTTCTGTAATATATTTATAAAAATATGGTTTTCTTTTAATGACAAATCATGAACTAGTTATTTACTAATTTTTATCCATTTAATTAATTCTTAATTAACCAGTAAATTATGCTCTAACTATGATTATACGTCTAATCACAAACCACCCAAGATCACATCCACCAGAAAATAAAATAAAACTACGCTACACAATACAATGGCACAGCTAAACATCCTAGAGTGGGCTTATGCCCTGTACAATTATCTTTTACATCAAATAAAAGAAAAATGACTTAATTATTAAATAAAGTGCAGTAATTAAATATCTATAATAAATAGCCTAAATATTAAATAAAATAATTGAAAATGAAAGCTAAGAGTCTCAGACTCGGTCCATTCCTCAAAATCCAGCTAATACCTCAATGCCCGGTCGGACCGGTGCGTTTGCATTTCGCCGGGGCCCACAGACCGGTACGGTCGTCGCCCGAAAAATCAGTTTAAAATTCATTTCCGAAAACCAATTTTGAAATCAATTAAATATAGTTTTTTGTAAAAATTTGGGCAGCACTTCCTCTATTTCGGGACAAACCCAAAACTGGGAAATGCGCCACGAAAAAACCTGCAAATATTTCCAACCCAAATAATCCACAGAATATCCACCAAAATAATTCCAAGCCACAGAAAATAATTCCCAATCCACCGAATTTCCCGAAATGTCCGGGAATCCCATAATCCAACCAATTCACACCAAACCAGCAAATAAAACACAGGGAAAAAATCTAACGCAGCTAATCGAAAATATACGCAGCTAACCGGATTTCCCGAAGGGAATCCGGGGACCGATTTCGTCACAGACTACTGAAAATGAAAGCAACGGGCAGCGAAATTATACCTCGGGTGCTCGGCTAGAGCTCTCAGAAAATATTTTAAAGAAAGAATAATTCCAGCCGTAATGTCCCGAAATGATGCTGACCCAACGTCGTCGACGTTGAACGTCGAAACTCCAAGATAAGCACGGCAAAACGAATTCCAGGGAACACTCGCCAAAAGAAATGAACTCGGCTAGGGACAAAACCAGAGACGCTGCCGAGAACGGCTAGGGCACGCGAGGAAACGTGCTGACAGGGACTGTCGCACGCTGGAGAGCTGGCGCAGAGGGGCTGGCCGAGGGAGAGGGTTCGGCCGAGAGCTGTCGGGGCGAATCCCGCGGGGACAGCGCGGGGAGACGCGGGGAGCCGGTCGGGCTCGGCCGACGGGGAGGGGATCGGCCCGCTGGAAGGGCGCGGACGGCCGGAGCGCCGTCGAGCTCGGGTCGGCGACGGGAGATCACGCGCGGTTGCGCGGATCTGGGCTTGCCGCGTCGGGGGAGTGGCCGGACGCTCGGGGAGGGGGCGCGGCCGAGGGGGCTCGCCGCTGGACAGGAAGCGCCTGGCGGGGTCGGCCGCTGGAAGCCGACGGCTAGGGCTGGGTTCGGGTAGGAGAGGGGTTAGGTGAGGAGGGTTTCTCCAGAGAGGAAGTAAGTGAATGGGAGAGAGGGAGAGCTAGTCTTGGTTTCTCCTCTGCTAAGAAATGAAGAGAGATCGTAAGATTTGAGAGTTGAGGCTCTGAGGTGAAAAGTGAGTTGAGTTATTCTCAACTCTGTGAGGAAAAGTGATCATGAGGGAGGAGTGGGAGAGAGTGTGGAGTAATTAAAGGGAAAGAGTAGGGGTGATGACAGTAACATGTGGTGTTAACAGAAGGGAAGAAGGGCTGCTCGTGAGTGTTTGTAGGGAGAGAGGGGAGTGGGGAAAAGAGTACGTGGGGTGTGGAGTTGAGGATCTGGTCCACTTGGACCAGTTCAAAAGTAATTTATTATTATTATTATTATTATTATTATTATTATTATTATTATAAAACAAAGATAGAAATCAGGATTCAAAATAGATGATTGGGTCAGGACTGGGTCTGGGTTTCGGGAATCGGGTCCGGGTCTGAAATCCAAAAGCCATGTTATTAATATATTTTTGAAATTATTTTTCACCCAAAATTAACTAATAATAAAAGTATAATAATTAAACTTTGAAAACGTTAATTTATAACACAACTATTTATTTAAATAAAACTACAGAAAAATGGGTTTCACAATCTTCCCTCCTTAGAAAATTTCGTCCTCGAAATTTAAAGTAAGGTTAGGGATTACCTCAAGTCTCAAACAGGTATGGGTACTGCGCCCGTAACTCAGGTCCAACCATAAGAATTTCCAAAGCAGTCGTGGATGAGATGGTTTAGGGACAAGTTTTATTTATGATATTATCCACGCAGAAAAATACAAAGGCGAACCAAAGTGCACGAGGTTGATCAGACCATCCTGCACCGGTCATGATTAGACAATATATTAGTGGGTGCACCCAATAAAATATCGTCATGATCAAGCTTGAAAAAAGATAGCTTGCAAAACTAGGCTAACTTAGCAGCATTAGTCAAATTTAGAACGGAAAAAGAAAGGGTAAGGAATAGGAGTTTAAGTGATGGCTCAAATTCTGATTCTCATCTCTGACTAGGCTTGCAACTGGTTTCTCTGGCACTGAAAGGTTGAGTCCAATCTTCAGCTCTGAATTATCCAAAATGTGACTCGGATCCGAAATGTAACGTCTGAGCTGTGACGTAGGAGACGTTGCATACACTCAAGATTAGCTGGTAGAGCTAACTGGTACGCCACTTCCAACGCGTCTTAAACTTCAAATGACCTGATGTACCTGACCTCAATTTCCAGCTCCGTCAAAACTGATTGTTCCTCTGGTAGGAGAAACTACACCAAATGCAATTTGGTCTTCCCAAGACCTACCAAATTCCGAGACGCAAAATCTCAAAAAATCTTGAAGCGTCTGGATTGACCTCTCTGATTGCTCGTCCCGCGGTACTCCATGGATCCGGTAAATGTGCTTCTCGTACAATGCTGCCAACTTCTCAGTGAACAACTAACCTTGAAGGGAATAAAGTGTGCTGACTTAGTCAGTCGGTCCACTATAATCCAACTGGTGTTCTTCCCTCCTTGGAATCAAGGCAAACCTAACACATAGTCCATCGTTATGTGCTCCTACTTCCGGTCTGGAATGCCCAATGACTGTAGAAGCCCTGTGGGTCTCTGTCGACTAGCCTTCACTTGTTAACAAATAAAACATCTAACCTCAATTCTGAATACATCCTTCTTCATTCCATACTACCCAATAATAGTACGCATATCCCAATACGTATTGCTAGGATGTATGGAATACTGGTACGCTTCTTGCATTAGTTCGTTCCTCAGTTCGCCAGATAGTACAAAAAGCCTCGTACCATTCTTCAGAGCTCCATTATTGGCGATTTGAGAAACCTTCAAGTGTTCCTGCCAACACTTGATCTCTAAGTTTGCAAAGTGTCTCGTCTTGAAACTGAGTCTCCTTGACTTTGTCCATCAGACTCGAGCTCATTTGCAACTTCATCACCCTGAATCAGCATCCAGCTTCTTCCTTCCATTTCCAGGCAGCATAATCTCCAGTCCAAACTTCTCGATGTCTTCTAGCAGGTGCTAGTCCTTGGTTAAGAACTTCGCCATCAGTATCGACTAAGTGCATCAGCGACCACATTAGCCTTACCTGAATGGTACTGCAGGTTGATGTCAAAATCCTTCATCTGCTTCAGCCATCTTCTTAGTCTAACATTCAGCCCTTTCTGAGTGAAGACATATTTCAGACTTTTGTAGTCCGTATATATTTCACTCCCTTTCCATAAAAATCATGCTTCCATAGCTTCAAAGTAAAGATAATTGCAGCAAATTTCAAATTAGGCGTGGGATGATTCTTCTCATGAGTCTGTAGTTGCCTACACGTGTAAGCAATTACTTTCCCATGTTGTTGAAGAACGCAACCCAGTCCTCTTCCAGAGGCATTACTATAAATTGAGAACCCACCGGTTCCTGCGGGTAGCGCAAGGATTGGTGTAGTGGTAAGTCTTTTCTTCAGCTCCTCAATGCCGTCTGGCAAACTTTTCGTTCAGATGAACTCCTCATTCTTCCAAGTGAGCTTCGTCATTGGCTCAGCAATATTGGCGAAATCCTTCATAAACTTCTGATAGTAGCCAGCCAAGTTCAAGAACTTCCGAATTGAACTTGGGGTATACCACTTTTCAATAACAGCTATCTTCCATCAAAATTTCTTCTCTTGACAACATGGCCAAAAGTCCACCTTGTCAAAAATCTACGTTCAGATAACTTACCATAAAATTTCTTTTTTCTCAAAGTTTCCAAAACTTCCTCAGGTGTTCTTCATGCTCTTCTTCAGTCTTCAAATATATCAGAATGTTATCTATGGAGAAGATAAACTGATTCAAATACTCATGAAAATCTCTGTTCATGAGATTCATGAACACAGCAGAAGCATTTGTCAGCCTAACATCCTGACCACAGAAAACTACCCTTACTTGGTGTTCGAACGCGGTCTTGGAAATGTCCTCTTTCCTGACTTTGATTTGATGGTGGTCAGATCTTAAGTCAAACTTCGAAACACCCTAACTCCACACAAACAGATCAAACAGATCCTCGATCCGGACAAAGAGCATTGTTCTTTAGTGTCTTGGTAAATGATGCACATCCGTTCGTTCCATCCTTCTGGGCACAAACAAGGTAGGTACTCCCTAAGGTGAAGTTCCACTCTGAATAAATCCTAGAGCGTTCATTGATCTGGTCCTTCATCTTCTTGGCCAACTTTGGGTTGACTCTGTAACATCCTTTAGAAATAGGGAAAGAGTCAGGGCTAAGTCAGGAATGAATCCTATGTCTAGATCTGGGATAATCCGGGGAGACTATCAGGAAAACATCTGCCATAAGGGTGTAACAAAAACTTCTATCCCTGTGGAGAATTACAGCAAAACTCTTATGATTGATCTAAGGACATCCAAAAAGATGATGCTATACAGCGGTTCTAGGTACTATTCCTCATGGTTCTGGCTCTTGTAAGAGCAGTCTCCAACTGCTTCCTTTTCTATGAACATCGAGTATGCATCACGCCTCATTGTAAGGGCAGGGTCTGCTGGATAGGAAGAGGGTCCCTAGGTTGTGGTCTAACAGGTGTTGCTGGAATATGAGCTCTGGTTTGATAGAAAGATAAGGGCAGTCCTTTACCCAATGTTCAGCAGATCCACATGCCAAACATTATCCCAATCTCTTGCGGCAACTAACGGCCTGATGACCAGGCCTCTTGCATTAGTTACAAGCCCATAGCTTCTTACGACAAGGCTGCCGAAAAGTAGAGTACTTGATGGGACCCAAATATCTTCTAGATTCAGGGGTATCCTTCCTAGGACAAAAGTTCTGCTCTAACTTGGTTGGGGATAACTAAGGCTACATCATGACGTTCTTCATGTCTTCTCTCGTGATATTCTTCTGTTCCTGCTGGGCTTCATCTTGAGCTTTCTGGAACTCCATGATTTCTTGAAATAAAACAACCATTTGGAAGATGATTGCTGGTACTGGTGGAGCAACAAAATGAATAATCCACCAGGGAATACAACTCAGTTGGAGATGAGATAGGAATCTCCAGTGTAGGGAAAAACTTCACTGGATGCACAATGAGGACGGTCAAACAGCCGCGAGGGAAAAGACCCTGGGCTTGGTTGAGGAGATGGGATATGATCCGGAGATGACACCTCATCGCCAGCAGGATTTGGTCAATGGTCATTCTCTGGAAGGTTTAGGACGCACACATAAACAAGGTAGCCTACCAGTCTATAATCAAGCAAAAATATTTATTTATATATAAATCGGACCTATGTCGTGACAAATCAATGTTCTAGTGTCCTAATTGTTTCTAGATAGGTTTTCCTAAGTTGTTGTTGTTTGTTGGACCTGCATGGGCCACCACTGAAAACATGTTACGACCCGATCCCAATTTAATGGGTCGAACCGGACCATGCCCAGCCTGCACCGTGGTGAGACGGCGGCAGTAAGCTGTTCCATTGCAGGTATTCACAACAACACAAGTACATTTGCCACAACTGTTCTATTCGGAATTGAAACTTTATTTGATAAAAAATATTCAGAGATACAACTGGAAGGGAAATGCTGAAAATAAAACTACAAACTCCAAATAAAAGAAAGATGCAGGAAAGGGAAACTATCTAAGCATCAGGTTCAGTGGTCCCATGATCAGCGTCCTCCAAAGACGGCTCCGGTACCGTCGCAGGGTAGAGAACCGGGTCATAGTAGCTATTATAGTATAGCTCGTCATCCTCAGTGTTACCTAAAATGTTGTCTCCAGTCAGGAGGGAGCAAAGTACAATTCATGCTAATTAAACAGTTAAATAAGAAATAGAATCATGCAGTTCTAAACAGTTTTTAAAACATGTTTGTTACAGTAGAAAACAGTGATTTGAATAGGTAATGACATATGACCGGCTTGGGTTTGTTACAGTAATGGATAAGGGGGTTTTGTTACAGTATGGTCATAATTATTACGCTATTCCCCAGTCCCCAATAGTTACAGTAGTTACAGTACAATACTCTCGGTAAGAGTTTCGTGTTTGAGACATGGTTTAGACATGCAGTAAAATGATTAAGTAAATAACTGTAAACTAACACAAACTATACTTGCCTCAATTGAATGACTGGAGAGACGGGTTGATACCGAGGGGGAACGTCAGGTGAATCTTCGAATTCCTACAGTTGAGAACTCGACTTAGATTCCTGAATAACCAGACTAAGTGTGCTAGTTGCAATCTCTAGTAGTCATGTCCTAGTCAGGTTTTAAGTTGTATTAATCTACAGCTAACGTTTACGTCGCAACTACGTGCGTTCGATTAAGCCGGTTATCTGGATTATTTGGAAATAACACGATAATCAATTAACTTTGGAAAACTTTGTGTTTTTGTAATATATTTATAAAAATATGGTTTTCTTTTAATGACAAATCATGAACTAGTTATTTACTAATTTTTATCTATTTAATTAATTCTTAATTAACCAGTAAATTACGCTCTAACTACGATTATACGTCTAATCACAAACCACCCAAAATCACATCCACCAGAAAATAAAATAAAACTACGCTACACAATACAATGGTACAGCTAAACATCCTAGAGTGGGCTTATGCCCTGTACAATTATCTTTTACATCAAATAAAAGAAAAATGACTTAATTATTAAATAAAGTGCAGTAATTAAATATCTATAATAAATAGCCTAAATATTAAATAAAATAATTGAAAATGAAAGCTAAGAGTCTCAGACTCGGTCCATTCCTCAAAATCCAGCTAATACCTCAACGCCCGGTCGGACCGGTGCGTTTGCATTTTGCCGGGGCCCACAGACCGGTACGGTCGTCGCCCGAAAAATCAGTTTAAAATTCATTTCCGAAAACCAATTTTGAAATCAATTAAATATAGTTTTTTGTAAAAATTTGGGCAGCACTTCCTCTATTTCGGGACAAACCCAAAACTGAAAAATGTGCCACGAAAAAACCTGCAAATATTTCCAACCCAAATAATCCACAGAATATCCACCAAAATAATCCCAAGCCACAGAAAATAATTCCCAATCCACCGAATTTCCCGAAATGTTCGGAAATCCCATAATCCAACCAATTCACACCAAACCAGCAAATAAAACACAGGGAAAAAATCTAACGCAGCTAATCGAAAATATACGCAGCTAACCGGATTTCCCGAAGGGAATCCGGGGACCGATTTCGTCACAGACTACTGAAAATGAAAGCAACGGGCAGCGAAATTATACCTCGGGTGCTCGGCTAGAGCTCTCAGAAAATATTTTAAAGAAAGAATAATTCCAGCCGTAATGTCCTGAAATGATGCTGACCCAACGTCGTCGACGTTGAACGTCGAAACTCCGAGATAAGCACGGCAAAACGAATTCCAGGGAACACTCGCCAAAAGAAATGAACTCGGCTAGGGACAAAACCAGAGACGCTGCCGAGAACGGCTAGGGCACGCGAGGAAACGTGCTGACAGGGACTGTCGTACGCTGGAGAGCTGGCGCAGAGGGGCTGGCCGAGGGAGAGGGTTCGGCCGAGAGCTGTCGGGGCGAATCCCGCGGGGACAGCGCGGGGAGACGCGGGGAGCCGGTCGGGCTCGGCCGACGGGGAGGGGATCGGCCCGCTGGAAGGGCGCGGACGGCCGGAGCGCCGTCGAGCTCGGGTCGGCGACGGGAGATCACGCGCGGTTGCGCGGATCTGGGCTTGCCGCGTCGGGGGAGTGGCCGGACGCTCGGGGAGGGGGCGCGGCCGAGGGGGCTCGCCGCTGGACAGGAAGCGCCTGGCGGGGTCGGCCGCTGGAAGCCGGCGGCTAGGGCTGGGTTCGGGTATGAGAGGGGTTAGGTGAGGAGGGTTTCTCCAGAGAGGAAGTAAGTGAATGGGAGAGAGGGAGAGCTAGTCTTGGTTTCTCCTCTGCTAAGAAATGAAGAGAGATCGTAAGATTTGAGAGTTGAGGCTCTGAGGTGAAAAGTGAGTTGAGTTATTCTCAACTCTGTGAGGAAAAGTGATCGTGAGGGAGGAGTGGGAGAGAGTGTGGAGTAATTAAAGGGAAAGAGTGGGGGTGATGGCAGTAACATGTGGTGTTAACAGAAGGGAAGAAGGGCTGCTCGTGAGTGTTTGTAGGGAGAGAGGGGAGTGGGGAAAAGAGTACGTGGGGTGTGGAGTTGAGGATCTGGTCCACTTGGACCAGTTCAAAAGTAATTTATTATTATTATTATTATTATTATTATAAAACAAAGATAGAAATCAGGATTCAAAAGAGATGATTGGGTCAGGACTAGGTCTGGGTTTCGGGAATCGGGTCCGGGTCTGAAATCCAAAAGCTATGTTATTAATATTTTTTTGAAATTATTTTTCACCCAAAATTAACTAATAATAAAAGTATAATAATTAAACTTTGAAAACTTTAATTTATAACACAACTATTTATTTAAATAAAACTACAGAAAAATGGGTTTCACAAGATAAAATCAAGGAAAGGGTCAAGTATGTGGATGAGATCCTACACTTCTAATCCTATACGCAGGCTTGCTTGGTACGGTAAAGTAACCAAACAATTTATCTAGATCTGCATGGGCTATCACAAAAACATGTAATGTCCCAGTCCCAAAATACGTAGGACTAGGAACGTAGACATGTCAACTGTATTCATACGAAGTATACTCCAATATATGGAAGCCTCGTATAAATACATAAGCTGTAAAATGTAGTAGAACCATAACTAATCTCATCCACGCAAAATAAAATGAATAAAAGATACCATATAATGAGAATAATTTGTCTTGATACAATATGTTGGGCGGAGACAAATCCACTACCAACAAAATAAGAAAAAGTACATAGAAAATGAAATGAGTGGCGAGCGAAGCGAAGACGATCCAAATGCAATCATCTTCGAAGAAATAGCGGCTAGAGCTAGAACACCTGCGAAAGACAATAGCACATACCTGGCAAGACAACCAGGTCCTCAGAGGGATGTAACAAGACACATAATAGCATGCCATATAAACTGAATAAATATTGCTCAATAAATAAGTCAATCAAATTTATAACATGGTCCAATACGCACCTACTGAACGAGCGTACCATCCCCCCAACCAAACAAGGACAGGAGATGGTAAACTAATTCACGGCGACGTATCTTTCCATACTAAGAATCCGATATGGTATCCGGACCCCAACAAGGTTCAATACCTTCTCATTGAAGTAGTAAGTCACACCTACAACCAAACAAGGACAAGATGTGACGAACTAATCCGCGACAAGTTATTGTTCCAAGTCACGGTCAGATACAAGTACCCAAACCAAAAGTACTCGTACCTAACGGATAGGGTAGCCTACCGTTCTAAGTGATATGTTGTTAAGAACAATCCTTCCTACGTATGGGCCCTGGCTGAATAGGATCGGCGTAGTCCCCCTTTGGGCACCAGAGGCCCCAGCAGGAAGAGCATGACGTTCCGCAGAATCGTCAGTGGCCGTCAGTAATCATGGGTCATCAACCCCGTATCTCCAGCGGAGAGTCCGGGTCACAAGGGAAGTGCATCGAAGCCCATACGCTAAGGAATTGTCCTCCTCGCCCAATGCCTATTATGTTGTATCCACAACATTAACCTCTATAACCGCTAAGTCAAACTAGCATGCAACCTCTATTAGCGGTTATTCCTATCGCACGGCGTGTACATACTGGTGGCCAGCCAATCATGCACTTCCGTGTTCTACATGCGACATACAACTTCGTGTTTACAACGTGTCAAGGCCAATGAATGCAACACACAAGGTGGTCCCTTAAATCTAGGTTTAATATGAGAAAAATAATACATAGCAGAAAAAATAATGAACAGTAAGTTCTAACAGTTATGCCATGTATCATAGTTTATTTTGCATAAAAATAATAATGAACATCCATGAAATATGAGCTAAAATAATTAAACAGCTAATGGCAAGGTGTCTTGCCTGGTAGGGCGCCTGGTGTGCTGCGATGATCAAGGTGGCACGATCTGCAACTTTTGTGTAACAAATACACAAGGGAACCTCGGATAGTGGCACGGACAGTTCCATTGGGTCCAGAAGGGTCAAATTTGTTAGGGTGGGCATAAGGTAGGCTTGAATTGGCAAGGAATTGTGAATAGGATTAATCGCGGAAGAGGGAGATAATCGAAGGAATTTGATAATTAAATTATATACGAATTCGAAGATATTTTATAATACTCAAAAATATTTATAATATTTGGGAATCTTAAAGTCAGCTATGTTCAAGACTAAAATTTTGTAGACTAAAGTAGTGATTTATTTTAACTAGATCAAAGTAGATTTTCCTAGGATTTTTTTTTTAAAAACTACAATTTATTTAGATAAGAAAACAAGATATCTTTTTCACCAAATTTTTGAAAGTATAAATTTATATAATAAATATGTTAATAGTATTAAAAGTATAGTTACTCAAAAATAAATAAATAAATTAAGAAAACTATGATTACAAGATATGCATGTATTTAGGTTATATCATATACATCATAATAATAAAATATTAATAATAATGATAATAATAATAATAATAATAACAGTAATAATAATAATAGTAGTAGTAATAATAATGATAAACTAATAATAATAATAAGTAACAGTAAAAGATATAGTAAATAATAATAATAATAGTCTCGTGCTTCCTTGGGAAGCAACCAGCACAAGCAAAGCCAATGTCAATTAATGGAGAAGCACAGAAACCTAACAAAATAAAATAATAAAAAATAGTAAAATAACAGCACAACATAACCCTCTTAAATAACTCATTCCTTGCTACTACTAATAATAATAATAATAATAATAATAATGATGATGATGTCTTCACATTAAAAAAAGCAAACTAATAAAAATAATAAAAATGAATACATTTTCACTTCTCTGTTCACCACGAGCAGAGAGAGAGAGAGAGAGAAAAAGGATTTGGAGAGAGGAGCTGAGCGGTCGGAGGGGGTGTCGGCCCGGCGGAAGAGGAAGAGGGAAAGAGAGGGAAACGGTGATGGGCGGTCGGAAGAAAAGGATGGCGGAGGGAACGGGAGAAGGAGGCGGAGGACGGAGTGGATCGGCCGGCGACGAGGCTAGGGACGGCGGAGCGCTGCACCGCAAGGGCAACGGAGGAAGCGGAGGGGGTCGGGCTTGGCGCGGCTACGGCAGAGAGTGGAAGCGGTTCAGGCGGACGGCCGGAGAGGGGTCGGCGGCCACAGTCGTGGTGGCGCACAGAGCGGTGGCGGAGGAGATGCCTTGCGACGGCGCACCGGAGAAGGAAGCCAGGCGGTCGTGCCGAGTCTACGGCGGCGCGCGGGTAAGGTAAGCGGTGGCGATTATTTTATTTTTGTTCTATGATGGTTTTTGGTGTGGGTCTCCGGCGACGATGGCCGTGAGGGTGGTGTATGGTGGAGATGATGGGGGTTGTGAGCGGGGTTGTTGGACGAGTGTGGCAGTGACCTTGTTCAAGGAGGAAGCAGATATGGTGATGTTGTTGTCTGCGTTGGTGAGGGTGGCGTAGCTCCGACCGGCGAGGGCTCAAAAGGAGGAGGCGTGGATAGCTCGACGGAGGTGGCTTGGTGTCTAGGCAGTAGGAGGATCAGCAGTCATGGTGGCCGAACACAAGCAGTTGGGTGATGCTGGTGATGGCGGTGGTGTTGAGGGACGGTGACGGGAAGAGGCCGGGTTTGCTGCCGTGGGTTGGTCGGGTGTCGGGTACAGAGGTGGTGGCTAGGTCCAGGGAGAGATCTGGTGAGGATGGCTGTGTTAGTGTTGTTAGGGTTAGGTTTAGGATTTGGGATTGGATATTTGATTGTGTCGGGTCTGTCGATACGGGAGGATGAAATTGTACATGTACAAAAGAATATGGAATAAGACGGAAAGGGAACACGGATACGGTGCACGGGGTTGAGAATTATTTGTAGAGAAATAATATGGATGATAAAAATATTGGAGGAGTACCTGCCTATTTATAGGATGTAGAAATTTCCAATTGGATAGGAACTAGGAATAGATTAAAACCCAAGTAGATAAATCATCTATTTAATTTAAAACCAAATCTAAATACAAATTTAATTTAAATCGAATTTTAATTTAGTTTGAAATCGAATAGGATAAATCAAATTCCAATTGTAGATATTAACTTAATCTATTTAAATGTATCCATAGAATTAAATCAAAATTTAAATTCTCACAAATATTTCAAAAATATGTTTTCCAAAAATACTATAATAATTAATTTTGAAAATACATTATTATTTAAAATAAACTTAATAAAATATTTATGAAATAAATATTTTTGTACGAAGAATTTTATTATTAATAACTGCTAAAAACAATAGATTTTTTTTTATAGCAAGAATAACAATTCTATATAATATTTTGAAAGTGTAATAAAATAGAAAAAAATGTTTTTCTACAATATGTACGCTCGTACATATTCGCACTCGTCGAGCAATTTCGGATAATAAAATTTGTGCACGACGTATAATACGACTACTTGACGTACAATACAAATTTTTTTTAAATCGGTACTATTTTTAATAATAATAATTAAATAGTAGAAATTTAGGGTTTTTACATCCTACCCAACTTAAAAGAATTTCGTCCTCGAAATTAAAAATTAGGAGGGGGGTGAAAGGCACAACGGTAGATAGAAGGGTTCGAAGTTTATATGGTCGTAGTCTAGTTTGAGGATACAATTGAGAGACAATTGTAATCACTTTAAATTCAAGTGATTAGAAGGTCAAGATTGTAAATTTAGGGTTGAGGGAAAGGTCGAGTAGTTCAAGACAAGATATAGCTATATTGAGCGAGAACGATCATAGTCGATAGGAAGGCTAGAGTGCCTTTGTCCTTCCAAAAATCGGTGAAGGCGAAAGCGATTTAAGGAGTTCAATGACGACAGTATCCATTACGAATTCGTGGTTCAAAGGCGGTCGTATAGATTCCAAAAAGGAGTTGCCAAGGTAGTCGCGGATGGGACTCTAGAGGACAAGTTGAGCTATGTTCCCATCCACGTAGAATGATAAATAAAAGCAAACCAAAGTGCACTCCGTTGATCAGACCATTATGCACCGGTTCTGATAGACAATATGTTCGTGGGGTACCTCCATTAACATATATGTCACGAACAAGCTTGGTAAAAGGCTAAGCTTGCAAAAACTAGGCTACATTAGCATCATTAGTCTAGATGGTAAAAATATTGGCACGAGATTAAGATTGAAATAAGGAACAAATATGAATAGTCTAAGAGTCATAAGGATCTAAGTCTTGTTTATTCCTATACCATTATTCTACGGCTTTATTGACCAAGGCTTGGTTGACCAAATGAGTTAAATTCCTCTAGTCTCTATGGTATAGATAATACCATTTGTATTCCCTTAATGGTCAAGGGTGTGTGGGGTATTCTACCCAACTTAAAGAATTAAGCTAAGGTGTTTGGGACATCTAATTAGTAGGGTCAATCTCTAGCAAACACGAAGGAAAGATAAGAATAGGGATGGAAGGAAGCAAGCAAGATGCAATTGATGAGTCAAACGGTAGATAAAATCAAGGAAAGGGGTCAAGTATGTGGATGAGATCCTACACTTCTAATCCTATACGCAGGCTTGCTTGGTACGGTAAAGTAACCAAACAATTTATCTAGACCTGCATGGGCCACCACAAAAACATGTAATGCCCCAGTCCCAAAATACGTAGGACTAGGAACGTAGACATGCCAGCTGTATTCATACGAAGTATACTCCAATATATGGAAGCCTCGTATAAATACATAAGCTGTAAAATGTAGTAGAACCATAACTAATCTTATCCACGCAAAATAAAATGAATAAAAGATACCATATAATGAGAATAATTTGTCTTGATACAATATGTTGGACGGAGACAAATCCACTACCAACAAAATAAGGAAAAGTACATAGAAAATGAAATAAGTGGCGAGCGAAGCGAAGACGATCCAAATGCAATCATCTTTGAAGAAATAGCGGCTAGAGCTAGAACACCTGCGAAAGACAATAGCACATACCTGGCAAGACAACCAGGTCCTCAGAGGGACGTAACAAGACACATAATAGCATGCCATATAAACTGAATAAATATTGCTCAATAAATAAGTCAATCAAATTTATAACATGGTCCAATACGCACCTACTGAACGAGCGTACCATCCCCCCAACCAAACAAGGACAGGAGATGGTAAACTAATTCACGGCGACGTATCTTTCCATACTAAGAATCCGATATGGTATTCGGACCCCAACAAGGTTCAATACCTTCTCATCGAAGTAGTAAGTCACACCTACAACCAAATAAGGACAAGATGTGACGAACTAATCTGTGACAAGTTATTGTTCCAAGTCACGGTCAGATACAAGTACCCAAACCAAAAGTACTCGTACCTAACGGATAGGGTAGCCTACCATTCTAAGTGATATGTTGCTAAGAACAATCCTTTCTACGCATGGGCCCTGGCTGAATAGGATCGACGTAGTCCCCCTTTGGGCACCAGAGGCCCCAGCAGGAAGAGCATGACGTTCCGCAGAATCGTCAGTGGCTGTCAGTAATCATGGGTCATCAACCCCGTATCTCCAGCGGAGAGTCCGGGTCACAAGGGAAGTGCATCGAAGCCCATACGCTAAGGAATTGTCCTCCCCGCCCAATGCCTATTATGTTGTATCCACAATATTAACCTCTATAACCGCTAAGTCAAACTAGCATGCAACCTCTATTAGCGGTTATTCCTATCGCACGGCGTGTACGTACTGGTGGCCAGCCAATCACGCACTTCTGTGTTCTACATACGACATACAACTTCGTGTTTACAACGTGTCAAGGCCAATGAATGCAACACACAAGGTGGTCCCTTAAATCTAGGTTTAATGTGAGAAAAATAATACATAGCAGGAAAAATAATGAACAGTAAGTTCTAACAGTTATGCCATGTATCACAGTTTATTTTGCGTAAAGAAAATAATGAACATGCATGAAATATGAGCTAAAATAATTAAACAGCTAATGGCAAGGTGTCTTGCCTGGTAGGGTGCTTGGTGTGCTGCGATGATCAATATGGCACGATCTGCAACTTTGGTGTAGCAACTACACAAGGAAACCTCGGATAGTGGCACGGACAGTTCCATTGGGTCCAGAAGGGTCAAATTTGTTAGGGTGGGCATAAGGTAGGCTTGAATTGGCAAGGGATTGTGAATAGGATTAATCACGGAAGAGGGAAATAATCGAAGGAATTTGATAATTAAATTATATACGAATTCGAAGATATTTTATAATACTCGAAAATATTTATAATATTTGGGAATCTTAAAGTCAGCTATGTTCAAGACTAAAATTTTGTAGACCAAAGTAGTGATTTATTTTAACTAGATCAAAGTAGATTTTCCTAGGATTTTTTTAAAAAAAACTACAATTTATTTAGATAAGAAAACAAGATATCTTTTTCACCAAATTTTTGAAAGTATAAATTTATATAATAAATATGTTAATAGTACTAATAGTATAGTTACTCAAAAATAAATAAATAAATTAAGAAAACTATGATTACAAGATATGCATGTATTTAGGTTATATCATATACATCATAATAATAAAATAGTAATAATAATGATAATAATAATAATAATAACAGTAATAATAATAATAGTAGTAGTAATAATAATGATAATAATGAGAAACTAATAATAATAATAAGTAACAGTAAAAGATATAGTAAATAATAATAATAATAGTCTCGTGCTTCCTTGGGAAGCAACCAGCACAAGCAAAGCCAATGTCAATTAATGGAGAAGCACAGAAACCTAACAAAATAAAATAATGAAAAATAGTAAAATAACAGCACAACATAACCCTCTTAAATAACTCATTCCTTGCTACTAATAATAATAATAATAATAATGATGTCTTCACATTAAAAAAAGCAAACTAATAAAAAATAATAAAACGAATACATTTTCACTTCTCTGTTCACCACGAGCAGAGAGAGAGAGAGAGAAAAAGGATTTGGGGAGAGGAGCTGAGCGGTCGGAGGGGGTATCGGCCCGGCGGAAGAGGAAGAGGGAAAGAGAGAGAAACGGTGATGAACGGTCGGAAGAAAAGGATGGCGGAGGGAACGGGAGAAGGAGGCGGAGGACGGAGTGGATCGGCCGGCGACGAGGCTAGGGACGGCGGAGCGCTGCACCGCAAGGGCGACGGAGGAAGCGGAGGGGGTCGGGCTTGGTGCGGTTACGGCGGAGAGTGGAAGCGGTTCGGGCGGACGGCCGGAGAGGGGTCGGCGGCCACAGTCGTGGTGGCGCACAGAGCGGTGGCGGAGGAGATGCCTTGCGGCGGCGCACCGGAGAAGGAAGCCAGGCGGTCGTGCTGAGACTACAGCGGCGCACGGGTAAGGTAAGCGGTGGCGATTATTTTATTTTTGTTCTATGATGGTTTTTGGTGTGGGTCTCCGGCGAAGATGGCCGTGAGGGTGGTGTATGGTGGAGATGATGGGGGTTGTGAGCGGGGTTGTTCGACGAGTGTGGCAGTGACCTTGTTCAAGGAGGAAGCAGATATGGTGATGTTGTTGTCTGCGTTGGTGAGGGTGGCGTAGCTCCGACCGGCGAGGGCTCAAAAGGAGGAGGCGTGGTTAGCTCGACGGAGGTGGCTTGGTGTCTAGGCAGTAGGAGGATCGGCAGTCATGGTGGCCGAACACAAGTAGTTGGGTGATGCTGGTGATGGCGGTGGTGTTGAGGGACGGTGACGGAAAGAGGCCGGGTTTGCTGTCGTGGGTTGGTTGGGTGTCGGGTACGGAAGTGGTGGCTAGGTCCAGGGAGAGATCTGGTGAGGATGGCTGTGTTGGTGTTGTTAGGGTTAGGTTTAGGATTTGGGATTGGATATTTGATTGTGTCAGGTCTGTCGATACGGGAGGATGAAATTGTACATGTCCAAAAGAATATGGAATAAGACGGGAAGGGAACACGGACACGGTGCACAGGGTTGAGAATTGTTTGTAGAGAAATAATGTGGATGATAAAAATATTGGAGAAGTACCTGCCTATTTATAGGATGTGGGAATTCCCAATTGGATAGGAACTAGGAATAGATTAAAACCCAAGTAGATAAATCGTCTATTTAATTTATAACCAAATCTAAATACAAATCTAATTTAAATCAAATTTTAATTTAGTTTGAAATCGAATAGGATAAATCAAATTCCAATTGTAGATATTAACTTAATCTATTTAAATGTATCCATAGAATTAAATCAAAATTTAAATTGTCACAAATATTTCAAAAATATGTTTTCCAAAAATACTATAATAATTAATTTCAAAAATACCTTATTATTTAAAATAAACTTAATAAAATATTTATGAAATAAATATTTTTGTACGAAGAATTTTATTATTAATAACTGCTAAAAACAATAGATTTTTTTATAGCAAGAATAACAATTCTATATAATATTTTGAAAGTGTAATAAAATAGAAAAAAATGTTTTTCTACAATATGTACGCTCGCACATATTCGCACTCGTCGAGCAATTTCGGATAATAAAATTTGTGCACGACGTATAATACGACTACTTGACGTACAATACAAATTTTTTTTTAAATCGGTACTAATTTTAATAATAAAAAAAATAGTAGAAATTTAGGGGTTTTACAAGTTCAATTAGCCTATTGGGTTCATTTTTAGGTAAACCTATAGATATCTCAGGGCATAGTCTAAGGTACACTAGGTCTATATATAAATATATACAAAAGTTCAATTAGCCTATTGGGTTCATTTTTGGGTAAACCTATAGATATCTCAGGACATAGGCTAAGGTACACTAGGTATATATATATATATATATATATATATATATATATATATATATATATCCTCTCATAAATATAGTATAACTCATATCCCAACATACTGTCACGACCCGATCCCAAATTATTGGGTCGAAACGGATCATGTCCAGCCTGCACCGTTGTGAGACGGCGGCAGTAAGCTGTTCTATATGCAGGTATTCACAACAACATTTATTTGCATTTGTCACAACACGAATTTACGAATATTTAAAAACTTTTATTCAACAATTGAAAAGTACAAACTGAAACTGAAAGTACTGAAATAAAATACTGAATCAAAATCTACAAACTCCAACACAATAAAATTAGATAACTGGAAAATAACTAGCTAAACGGTCGGTTCATCAGCCTCTGGTTCTGCATCCTCCAAGGGGGACTCTGGCACCACCACAGGATATAATACCGGATCATAGTAGCTATTGAATAATAGCTCAGCATCATCAACATCACCTTTGGGGGAGAATCCAGTCAGGAAAGGAGCAAGTACGAGTACATAATTCGACATTCTAAATAATAATGGAAAGATGCAATTTTAAACATTTGAAATACTTTGAACAATATTTTTCAGCAATTTTCAGCAATTCAGTATTTGAAACAATGTGATTTGAATAGGTAACGTCTATGACCGGCTTGGGCTGTACAATAGCATCCTAGCGATGCGATACGGCCTATCCCCGTGTGTAAGAGGGGTAAGCTCGCGCAATAATACAATATGAGGGTATTGGTCATAAACGCTACACTACTCTTCCAATATCCCCACAATCAATAATCGAACTCAAGGAGAGAGTTCCGTGTAGCAATGTGGTTTAAGCATGCAATCATGACAATTACTAAATAAAATGCAAAAAAATATAACTGTAACTTGCCTTTGTTTAATGACTGGAATAGGATGTCGGTACCGGGGATAAAGTCAAATACGTCCTCGAAACCCTCAGTTGCTCGGCTAGAGCTCTCAGATGCAAGAAAATAGGGAAAAGAATCAACTCGGAATGGTCCAGAAGCACGTGGAGGAGGTCGGAGCGTTCACAGGGAACAGCGTCGAAACAGCGTGCAGATCCGCGCACGGAGAGCGGACAGCGGCTCTGGTAGCAGGGAATGCGCCGGACAGCGTCTGAACAACGGACAACGCGTCAGGAACGGCTAGGGCACATCGGCTTGGCTCAGGACGAGCCAGAGGAACCGCGGCTTGTGGCCGACTGGTCTGGGCGCGCTAGAAGGGGGCGGCGACGGAGGGCGGCCGGGATAGAACTCGGCGGAACCGAGTGGTCGGGGCGGAGGCTCAGGGCCGAGCGGGGCTCGGCCGGAGGCGATCCGCCGGGAGGTGCTGGCCGGACGGAGGCCGCTGGGGGTCGACCGGACACGGGAGGCGGCCGGCGGCTGGCTCGGGTCGGAGGTAGGCACGGCCTTGGGGAACGACGCGCGGCTCGGGTGGAGAGGGGTTCTGGAGAATGTGAAGAATGGGGATTGAGAGAGAGAGTGAGGGGAAAAGGAGAGGGGGAGTGCTGGTGTTGGTGTTGTGAGAGTGGTGGTGGGTTATGAAGAGAGATTGGGAGGAATGAGTGGGAAAGAGAGAGATGTGAAGGAAAAAGAGGGCTTGGCCAGGTCGGGGGGAGGGGAACAGGTCCTGGCCGTGGGGAGCCATAGATTTTTGTTTTATTTTTATTTTTTAATAATTCTTATTAAAACCAACCATATGTATATATATATATATATATATATATATATATATATATATATATATATATATATATATATATATATATATATATATATATATATATATATATATATGTATAGATATAAAGATTAATGCATTTTATATAATTTCAGGTTTAATGGAAAAAATCCAAAGATGGGTTAATAATAATAATAATAATAATAATAATAATAATAATAATAATAATAAATAATAAGTTATTCTAAACTAATGAGCAACAGAAACTAATGATCGAACCAAGAGACAATAATTCAATTATCCATAAATTCTAGAAATTCCGAGTTGCGGGTTTCACAACCTTCCCTCCTTAGGAAATTTCGTCCTCGAAATTAAAGGATAGGTTTAGAAAATTACCTCAAGTTTCAAACAGATACGGATACTGCTCCTGCATCTTCTCTTCTCGCTCCCAGGTAGACTCGCCTGGGGAGTTGTGCCGCCACATAACTCTGACTATCGGCGTCACAGAATTCCTGGTTCTCTTCTCTCCTCTGTCTAATATTGCCACTGGCTTCTCTGGCACTGTGAGGCTGGGTCCAATTTCCAGCTCCGAATGGTCCAAGATATGGCTTGGGTCCGGGATGTAGCGTCTCAGCTGCGAAACATGGAAGACGTTGTGGACGCCTTCGAGACTTAGGGATAGAGCCACCCGATAAGCTACTTCTCCAATCCTGTTCAGTACTTCAAAAGGACCGATATACCTGGGACTTAGCTTTCCTGCTCTGCCAAAACGGATGGTTCCTTTGGTGGGGGAGATCTTTACGAACACACTGTCTCCTTCTTCAAACTCCAACAGCAGTCGGCTGCTATCGGCCCAATGCTTCTGTCTGTCCTGGGCAATCCTGAGCTTGTCTCTGATCATCCTTACCTTCTCTGCTGCATCGGTCACCATCTCAGGTCCAAGCAATACCCTTTCTCCTACGTTGTCCCAAGCAAGTGGGGTGCAGCAACGACGTCCATAAAGTGCCTCGAACAGGGTCATACCGATACTATCTTGGTAGCTGTTATTGTAGGAGAACTCTACCAAGTGCAAATGGTCTTCCCAAGACCCTCCAAATTCCAAGACGCAAGATCTCAGCATGTTTTCTAGCATATGGATTGTTCTTTCCGATTGTCCGTCAGTCTGGGGATGGTAGGCGGTGCTGAACTTCAGTTGCATTCCCAAACTCTCGTGCAAGCTCTTCTAGAAGTGAGAGATAAATCTGGTATCCCTGTCAGATACGATACTTACCGGAACTTCATGAATCCGGTAGATATGCCGCATGTATAGTGCCGCCAACTTCTCGATGGATAGGCCCACCTTAAGGGGAATAAAGTGGGCTGACTTCGTCAGTCGGTCTACGATAACCCAAATGGCATCCTTCCCTCCTTGGGATCGAGGTAGTCCTGACACAAAGTCCATCATTATGTATTTCCATTTTCACTCCGGGATGTCTAGTGGCTGCAACAGTCCTGCTAGTCTCTGTCTGCTAGCTTTCACTTGTTGACAAATTAAGCATCTAGCTACATACCTGGATACGTCTTTCTTTATTCCGTACAATCACACTATAGTACGCATATCCCGATACATTTTATTAGCTCATGGATGTATGGAATACTGCGACTGGTGTGCTTCTTGCTTCAGCTCGTCCCTCAGTTCGTCAGTTGGTACGCAAAGCCTCGTACCGTGCCTCAGTGCTCCATCGCTGGCGATTGAAAATCCTTCAAGTGTTCCTGCCGGCACTTGATCTCTGAGTTTGTAAAGCGTCTCGTCTTGGAATTGTGTCTCCTTAACTCTTTCCATTAGACTTGAACGCACTTGCAACTGCATCATTGATGAATCAGCTCCTGGTACAATGGCTTCTCTTTCCAGTTTCTTTATTTCTTCTTCGGGCAGTACAATCTCCAGTCCAAGCTTTTCCATGTCTTCCAGCAAGTGCTGCTCCTTGGTTAAGAACATTGCCATCGGGTATCGACTAAGTGCATCTGCAACAACATTAGCCTTACCCGGATGATACTGCAGGTTGATGTTGAAATCCTTCATCAGCTCCAGCCATCGTCTCTGTCGCATGTTCAGCTCCTTCTGAGTGAAAACATATTTAAGACTTTTGTGGTCTGTAAATATTTTTACTCTCTCTCCATAAAGGTAGTGCTTCCACAGCTTCAATACAAATATAATCGCTGCAAGCTCCAATTCATGCGTGTGATAGTTCTTCTCATGAGTCCGTAATTGCCTAGATGCGTAAGCAATTACTTTTCCGTGTTGTTGAAGAACACAACCCAATCCTTTACCGGAAGCATAACTGTAAATTGAGAACCCGCCGGTACTTGAGGGTAGCGCAAATATCGGCACCGTTGTAAGTCTCTTCTTTAGTTCCTCAAATGCTGACTGGCAAGCTTCAGACCAAACAAATTCTTCATTCTTCCTGGTGAGCTTCGTCATCGGCTCAGCAATCATGGAGAAATCTTTTACAAATTTTTGGTAGTAGCCAGCTAAACCCGAGAAGCTTCTAATTTCTGCAACTGAACTTGGTGCAGTCCACTTCTCAATAGCATCTATCTTCATTTGATCCACCAAAATTCCTTCTCCTGTGACAACATGGCCTAGAAAATCCACTTTGTCTAAGAAGAATTCCCATTTAGATAGCTTACCATAGAGCTTCTCATTCCTTAAAGTTTCCAGAACTTTTCTCAGGTGCTCTTCATGCTCTTCTTCAGTCTTCGAGTAGATCAGAATGTCATCGATGAAGACAACAACTGTCACGCCCCAGAACCAGAATACCGGAGAGCGGGGGAATGACTCAGTCAGCTACGTATTACGGGTAGGTGAATACCGTATAATATGATCAATGCTGTCTAAAAGACGAGGGGGTACATGCTACATGAAAGTCTTACTAGGGTTACTCAACATCTATTGTCTCAATCATTCAAACAAGAAACAGTAAATAGAGAACATGTAAGATAAAGCAGTAAGGTACCCCAAATGCTTGGTCAAAATGTTCTTGAGATTTGGCTGTACAAAACTCAGCCAGATGATATAGCAAGGTATACACAATTGTTATCAGCTGCAGTCTGACTTAGTTACAATTATATAAAGTAAGTACAAGACAATTCGACTAACATGTCGGTGCCAAACGACAAAAGTAAAGTAATAGTAAAAACGAGCAGGGAAGCAAGGGACCCACTCGTGTCCTCCTGTAATTATTCCTCTAGTATTGACCATCTTGGAGGTGGAAGTAAGCTGAGTCCTCGGAAACAGGCTCTAAATCTGGCCATGCAAAACCAGAGAGGTTAGACCTGTAATAGCAAGTACCGCAAGGAAGCACGATATAAGGAATTAGAACCAGTGATAAGAGTTAAGAATATGATAAATAGATCTCCGCTTGCTACTGGAGTTCGCATAATATCACGACACTTCAAGCCAACTTCCCAACCAAACATGGACAGAAGTTGACCCGTCATGTCCTGACGTTCTGCTCTCCTCAGTAGTTAACAGAGTAGGTACAACGCACAGACAAATTAATTTAAACGGCCATGCAACCACTACGGCTTGCTACTGTAAGTTCCAAGTTGTCTTGGAAACATGCAATAAGAGATTTCTCAGTTCTTACAATGTACAAGCAAAGCTAGTTTACCCAATAATCAATTGCGCCAATCATGAATTAGACGTGTCCCAGCGGGACGCCCGCCATCAATGTACAGTAAATATAAACAGATACCACTCCCTACCCGTGCGGCAGATTTGCAGTATCTGTGGGAACCAGCCGGCATATCGGGGCACTAATTGTCCCGAGATGGCTGCCATGTAAGAATTCGAGAATCCATTCTCTCCATGCAATAGTTATTTTTATTTAGCTTAGTAGTCTCTATGTTAATTGAAATCTCATGCCGTGGATCATGATCATTCTGAATGAGTACTTCCGTACAGAGTACGATATGCTCAACTCTATAATGATGCCCGTGCAGCTAGGTTGTAGGTCTTACACAGCGTAATACAACAATCAATCCTAACCACGAAATAATCATGCCTTGACTGTAAGATGCACATGCTGCCTTTACAAAAATATGTGTCCATTTGCCAATGTTTGGATCGGCTAGTCGATCGCAATGGTTCATGATTTATACATGAACGTGTCTCATTCAATTCAATAAGACGACTAGCCAGTCTCGTAGTTCCAACTAGGAACGCATGATCAATTATTAGTCAAGGTAACAATCAATATCAATCTGGGGCAAGAAACATCTAAAAGGCAATATAGGCAGCAATAGATGGATGCCCATCTATGCGGCTGGACAAGTCAGATCTATCTATGCGGCCAGAATCGGATCAGGATCCTATGCGGCCCGGGGATCGAGTCTCATGCAGCTCAGGAAATCGAGTCTCATGCGGCTCGAAAATATCGGGTCTATGCGGCTAGGGGAGCTGGGCCTTATGCGGCTCGGGTTCAAGCTCATGCGGCTAGGGTTTCATGCGACAAGATGGAACTGGGCCTTATGCGGCCAGGAGAACATGCATATGCGGCTAGAAGAAAATGAGTCCCATGCGGCTCAGAGCTGCCAAGGCCATGCGGCCAAAAGCCCATACGGCAATGGGAGACAGGGCCTATGCGGCAAAATGCTAAATGCCATGCGACCAAATGAACTTGGCCATACGGCATACGGTTAATGCCATACGGCCAGGGGAACTGATCCTTATGCGGCTCAGATTCATCTCAGCCATGCGACAAGGAAAAGACAGGACTCATGCGGCCAGAAAATCAAGTCTCATGCGACCTAGAGGAGAGGAGTCTCATGCGGCTCAGAAATAGCGAGCCTCATGCGGCTAAGAAATATGAGCTTATGCGGCTGGAATAACCATGCGCTCATACGGCCAAGTTAACCCGGCCATACGGCTAAGGGTAACATGCGGCCAGGAGACTTGCCGCATGAAAGAGTCATACGGTCAAGCACTGGCCTTCTTCTCCACTTCCGAGAACAGAACCATGGAAGCCATCGCTTCCAAGCTCTCTAAATCCTTCATTCCAAGTCCAAATCTAGACTTCCATAGGTCGAAATGGAGTAGAACAAAATTTTCTACAACATGAAACAATCCAAACTTAAAAATAACAAGGCTTAATAGATCAAAATCCAAAAATTCCAAAAATGTAACAAACTTAGATCTACGTGGAATAAACCATGGAAAAAAAAATTCTAAGTACTAGAGTGTCTTAGAATCTCATGAAGAAGATAATAGAACAGCAAAAATTGAGATTCATCATGAAGCAAGTTGTACTTGCCTAGCTCTCTAGGTTGATGGGAGAATAATGGAGGAAGAAGAAGAAGTAAATGAGAGTAATGAAGAGAGAGAAAAGTAAAGAGGTATTAATAACAAACCCAAGTCAATCTCCACCACCCATTCCTTCCTACAAGATCTAGGCCATCCACTCCTTATCATGATGAACCAAGCTAAACCAAATTGGTTTAATGAACAGACTAAACCAAGAGCTAAAGCAAAAGCAGAAAATAAAATACAGAAAAATAAATAAGCGCAAAATTGAAGAATTTAAATACAGAACAATTACATGGTAAATATTAAATAAGTACATTCAAGCTGTACACGTATACAAAAACGTATTTTGGGAACGGGGAGTGACATCTCTACCCTCCTTAGAAAAATTTCGTCCTCGAAATTTCAAGTCTAAGCAGGATAGAAACACCAGAGCTAAACTAATCTAAGTACAAGCAATTTGAGCAAGCAGCTATTTTACGATAACAATAGCAAGTAATATATCTATATTTAGCAATCTACGACATCAAGTAATTCTACTCATAAGGTGATAAGCATGAGGAATCAAGACAATCAAGGTACACGAAAAAAAATATACCTTGCGAGTCAAATAGGTACGGATACCGTGATCGGATATCATCCTCACGTTCCTACGTTGACTCTCCTAAAGAGTGATGACCCCAAGCAACCTGGACAAGGCTAATTGTTCGGTTCTTGAGTATCTTCTCTCTTCGGTCCAAAATGGATACAGGCTGTTCCTCGTTAGAGAGGTTGGTACCAACAACCAGTTCAGAGTGATCGAGGATATGGCTTGGGTCCGATACGTACCTACGCAACTGAGATACATGAAACACATCATGCACCTCTCGTAACAAAGGTGAAAGGGACAAACGATAAGCAACATCGCTACCCTATCGAGGATAACGAATGGGCCCACGTATCGCGGACTCAACTTTTTACGAACGCCGAATCTAATGACCCCACGAGTAGGTGAGATCCGCAAGAACATGTGGTCCCCAACAGAAAATTCTAGTGGCCTACGATGCTGGTCCGCCCAATGTCGATGACGATCTTGCACAACTCGAAGTCGCTCTCTAATTCCCTTAACCACTTCAACTGTCTGAATAATCATTTTCGGGCCTAACATCTTCCTCTCCCCTATATCATCCTATGCCAGTGGCGACCTGCACTTCTTGCCATATAGTGCTTCAAATGGCGCCATCTGGATACTGGCTTGATAACTGTTGTTGTACGAAAATTCAACTAAGTGCAGGTGACTCTCCCAAGATCCTCCAAAATCTAGGGTGCAAGCTCGTAACATATCTTCCAAAGTCTGAATTATTCTTTCTGATTGCTCGTCCGTCTGTGGATGGTAAGCCGTACTAAATCTCAACTTGGTACCCAGACTATGATGTAGACTCTTCCAGAAATGTGACGTAAAGCGGGTAACTCTGTCTGACACAATACTGACAGGGATCCCATGCTGCCTGACTATCTGCTGAATATACAACTCTGCTAACTTTTCTGTAGATTGCCCTACTCTGAAAGGAAGAAAATGTGCCATCTTTGTAAGCCAGTCCACTATCACCCAAATGGCATCCTTACCACTTGGCGATCTCGGTAGACCGATCACAAAGTCCATTGTGATATGTTCCCACTTCCATTCCGGGATACGAAGCGGTTGTAATAATCCAGCTGGCCTTTGTTGTTCTGCCTTCACTTGCTGACATATTAAGCAACAGAAAACGAATCTAGCTATCTCCCTCTTCATTCCGTTCCACCAGAAGTGCTGCTTGATATCTTTGTACATCTTGGTCCCTCCGGGGTGTATAGAATACTGAGAACTGTAGGCTTCTGCCATAACCTTATGTCTGATATCTCCACTAGGTACACATAGGCGTGATCCAAACCTAAGTGTACCATCTTCGTGAATTTTCATCTCCTTTCTGAGTCCTGACTCACATTCTGCCCTAAGCTTATGAATTCTTGGGTCCTGGGCCTGAGCTGTCTTGATCCTATCTACCAAGTCAGATTGAACTCGTAGACTCACCAGAATTCCTATATCACTAGAAAGTATAACCTCGATGCCCATCTCCTGAAGGTTTTCTAAGATATGTTTTTGTGATGTCAACATAAATGTGCCACCTCTCATGCTGAGAGCATCTGCTACCACGTTAGCCTTTCCTGGGTGATATTGAAGCTCCACGTCATAATCCTTGATCAACTCCAACCATCTTCTCTGCCTCATGTTCAGTTCCTTCTGAGTAAAGATGTACTTCAGGCTTTTGTGGTCTGTGTACATATCCACTCGATCACCGTACAAGTAATGCCTCCATAGCTTCAAAGCAAATACTACTGCCTCCAACTCCAAGTCATGAGTTGGATAATTCTTCTTGTGGTCCCGAAGCTGCCTAGACGCATATGCTATCACCTTCCCATGCTGCATGAGGACACACCCAAGTCCCTTTCCTGATGTGTCACAATAAATGGTAAAACCTCCGGGTCCAACTGGCAATGTAAGAATGGGTGCCGATATCAATTTTTGCTTCAAATTCTCAAATGATGTCTGGCATTCTGCCGACCAGACGAATGGCACATCCTTTCGTGTCAAGCGGGTCATGGGTGCTGAAAGTCTTGCAAAGTCTGATATGAACCTTCTGTAATATCATGTCAACCCTAAGAAACTACGCACATCAGCTACGGTCTTAAGTACTGGCCAACTCTCTACTGCTTCTACCTTCTTGGGATCTACTGCTACTCCAGCCCCTAATATGATGTGTCCCAAGAATAAAATTCGATCCGTCCAAAACTCACACTTGCTGAGCTTGGCGTAAAACTGGTTCTCTCAGAACCTGCAACACTTTCCTGAGGTGATCTTCATGCTCCTCTTCACTAGCTGAGTATACGAGGATGTCGTCGAGGAACACAACGAAAAATGATCTAAGTATGGCATAAAGATGCGGTTCATCAAATCCATAAATATTGCTGAAGCATTGGTCAAACCAAATGGCATAACTAGGAACTCATAATGTTCGTACTTCGACCTGAATGCTGTCTTAGGAATATCCTCTTCTCGAACTCTAACTTGATGATACCCTGACCGAAGATCTATCTTGAAGAAAACTCTTGCTCTGCTCAACTGATCAAATAAGTCGTCGATTCTTGGTAATGGGTACTTATTCTTTACTGTCGTCGCGTTGAACTTTCTGTAGTCAATGCACAATCTTGATGACCCATCCTTCTTCTCTACAAGTACCACTGGTGCTGTCTATGGTGATTCGTTGTCTCGAATAAACTTTTTCGCCTTCAGTTCCTCTACGTACTGATACACCTTGGCCTGCTCGGAATCTGCCATTCTGTAAACTCGATATGATATCGGTTGAGTTCCAGGTGCCAATTCTATACTGAACTCAATATCTCTACCTGGGGGTAAACCTGGAAGTTCTTCGGGAAATACATCAATAAACTCTTCAACTACCTTCGGGACTTGAACTTTTTCTATTACCGCCACTACTCCTTCTTCTTGTTGGGTTGCCACTGATCTGACTAGGATAAATCGATCCATGCCTGGAATATTAAAAGATACACTCCCTCTACGGCAATATATTATGGCACAACTGTCTTTCAGCCAGTCCATGCCTAAGATGACGTCAAAATTCTTCATAGGAAATTCAATCAACCTGGCGGGTAAGGGACGCCCGCACACTACAATACTACATGCTAGAATAACTCTACTAACCCCTACGAGCCCATTACCAGTGAGTATATTCCACCTCTCTGACAATGCCTCGAATTCCATTCCTAGCCGTGTCGCAAATTGTACAGATATAAATGAGTATGATGCTCCCGAATCAAACAATGCTACTGCGGGATATGAGGCGACGAGAATGTTACCTGCCACAACATCTTCCGATGCCAATGCCTCTTCCAAGAATAGATTGAATTCCCGCCCTCGACCTCCTTGTTGGTTCCCATGCTGCGGCCTAGCCTGGTGTTGCTGTTGGCCCCTGCCTTGGTGATGCTGGGGTGGTCTATGTTGTTGTTGCAGTATCGGCGGTCCCTGCTACCGAAACATCTGAGCCTGTGATATCAACGGACGTTGTGCCAACGGTCTCACTGCCACCGCTGGTCCTCGATACTGGCCTGCCCCTGGGGCTGGCAGAGCAGGAAATTATTGTACTGGTCCTCCTGACCTCGAATTCATAGGACAGGTGAAAACCCGATGATCCAGACTTCCACATATCAAATACTGTCCGTTCAAAATCCGAAACACATCTCTAGTGTGCCCTACCTTTCCACAATAAGTGCAGCCCATTGGGGGTTGCTGGTTCTTCCTTTGTTGCTGTTGTTGCCTTGCTGGTGGTGCTGGCCCTCGCATCACCACATCGTGAATGCGAACGCCAGGAGATGGTGTAACTCGAGGCGCTACTCCCCCTCCTCCTTCAATCTGATTGTGAGATCTATTCTGACCTCCAGTCCTAGACGCGATCCTCTAAATGGTGATCTCATGCCTCCGAGTTGTCGTCAATACCTCATCGAAAGTCTGGTAGTTGTGCCCTTCTATCAATTACAAGAGTTCAAGATGAAACCCTTCCTGAAACCTCATAGCCCTCTGGCTCTCCGTTGCTACCATCTCCGAGACGAACCTACTCAGTCTGTAGAACTCTGCTGCATAAGCATCTACTGTCTTGCCAGCCTGTTTGAGGTTAATAAACTTCGGTTGTAGCTCAAACTGCGCCACAACTCTATAGTATTTCGTTTTGAATCTTGCGTTAAAATCGTCCTAAGCAACAGGACGTCTGATACCCACTTCTTCTGATTCCCACCAATCACGTGCAAGGTCCTGAAGTAACAGCTTCACTAGATCCACATGTTCTTCTATCAATACCTTAGCCGTTGTCAGAATAGCCTCGATGTCCTTAAGCCATGCATCTGCTGAAATGGCACCTTTCGTTCCCTCGAAACGACGGAGGATGTACTTGCAAAATCTGGTTGATGCTCATGAATCTGCCCTCACCCCTCTTTCTAAAGCCGTCTGCAATCCTTGGTTGAGTAGTACATTCGACTCTTGCAACTGAGCGTGCATGCGTTGATGGGCTAACATCTGATGTTGCTGAGTGGCTATTATCCCTCTTATGATCTCCAGAAGGGCCGGTGTGTCCACTTCCACAGGGGTAGGTGGAACTATTGGTGGTGTTGGAACCTTCGGGTACTGGGATCCAGCTGCCGGTTCCACTATCACTTCTTCTTAGATAGTCTTTTGAGGTAGTACTGGCCCCTATTGCTGACCAATATGGTCAAGTTGTCCGTGTTGCCCTTGTTGTTGTTGTCCAGTCCTGACAGATACGGACGAAGTGTCCCTAAGAAAAGGGACAAGAGAACAATCAAACGATCGGATAAAAAAGATCAATGAAGTCAAAGGATTCCAGAATGTCAAGCTAGAATCGAGAGTAACAAATCATGAGATCAAGGGAAAACATGTGTGATTGAGACATCCTATAAATTAAAACACCCCACAAGTCTGAAATCAGACCTGCATGGACCACCACTAAAACCTTGTCACGCCCCAGAACCAGAATACCGGAGAGCGGGGGAATGACTCAGCCAGCTACATATTACGGGTAGGTGAATACCGTATAATACGATCAATGCTGTCTAAAAGACGAGGGGGTGCATGCTACATGAAAATCTTACTAGGGTTACTCAACATCTATTGTCTCAATCATTCAAACAAGAAACAGTAAATAGAGAACATGTAAGATAAAGCAGTAAGGCATCCCAAACGCTTGGTCAAAATATACTTGAGATCTGGCTGTACAAAACTCAGCCAGATGATATAGCAAGGTATACACAATTGTTATCAGCTGCAGACTGACTTAGTTACAATTATGTAAAAGTAAGTACAAGACAATCCGACTAACATGTCGGTGCCAAACGACAAAAGTGAAGTAAATAGTAAAAATGAGCAGAAAAGCAAGGGACCCACTCGTGTCCTCCTGCAATCATTCCTCTAGTATTGACCATCTTGAAGGTGGAAATAAGCTGAGTCCTCAGAAACAGGCTCTAAATCTCGCCATACAAAACCAGAGAGGTTAGACCTCTAATAGCAAGTACCGCAAGGAAGCACGATATAAAGAATTAGAACCAGTGATAAGAGTTAAGAATATGATAAATAGATCTCCGCTTGCTATTGGAGTTCGCACAACATCACGACACTTCAAGCAAACTTCCCAACCAAACAAGGACAGAAGTTGACCCGTCATGTCCTGACGTTCTGCTCTCCTCAGTAGTTAACAGAGTAGGTACAGCGCACAGACAAATCAATTTAAATGGCCATGCAACTACTATGGCTTGCTACTGTAAGTTCCAAGTTGTCTTGGAAACATGCAATAAGAGATTTCTCAGTTCTTACAATGTACAAGCAAGGCTAGTCTACCCAATAATCAATTGCGCCAATCATGAATTAGACGTGTCCCAGCGGGACGCCCGTCATCAATGTACAGTAAATATAAACAAATACCACTCCTACCCGTACGACAGATTTGCAGTATCTGTGGAAACCAGCCGGCATGTCGGGGCACTAATTATCCCGAGATGGCTGCCATATAAGAACTCGAGAATCCATTCTCTCCATGCAATAGTTATTTTTATTTAGCTTAGTAGTCCCTATGTTAATTAAAATCTCATGTCGTGGATCATAATCATTCTGAATGAGTACTGTCACGCCCCAGTACCGAAATACGGGGGCGGACATAGGCCAGCTACACCGTATAAGGTACGAATACGCTATATGGCGATGACGGCTGTCAAGTCTTGTTGGGTATCCTAGCAAGCAATCAATCTATGGCCTAAATCCGATCTCATGTCCACAGGCAAATCACAATAAAACAACATCAAGAGAGATAATCATATGGAAAGCAGGGAATACACATATGATAATCAGAAATCCACAGTACAGAATAATAATGTAGACTAGTATACCTTCCCACAGTCCCTAGCATGGTCTGGAACTGAAGCACATCCCCCAAGTCAAGTCTGGAAGATCCACAGGGTCGGTCTCAGGCAATCTGGGAACAATCCAGGGTTGGTCAGGCCAACCGTAGCAAGTACCAGAAAGGAAGGCTCAAGGACGGGCGAAGAAAACTAGCAGGATAAAATATGACAGAAATAGCATCTAAAAATAGTAAATAAGGTAATGGATCGTGCGGTACCAATGCACGATTACAGAATATAAGGCAGCAATCCAACCACTAATACGTAAGTAACCAACAATCATCACAGTCATCCTAACATCCACTAATGCTTGCATCGTCAACTGGAACTCGTAGTCTGTCATCGGAACAGTAACTCACCCCTACATCAAACAAGAACAAGGGAATGAATTACCGCACCGGGACAGCGTTACGGGCCAGCCAGCTTAGCAAGCAACAAGCCATACAATTTAGAAAAATAAGCGGCCACTCAAAATGCCTACGGCTCTCTATGTGGAGGTTAGGTTACCCCAATAATGCAAGTATGGGAATCCTCAGATCGTGTCGTCCTAGCAGGGCTAACGAGGCCAAGTATAGCATGTAAGAAGAGCACCGATCCCTCGTAAGGCCACCGGGCTCTGCATGTCACCACCGGTCCCTCGTAAGGCCACCGTGCAGAGCATGTCATGTATATAATGTATAGTACATAAGTAGCCGGATATTGCCATCCACTAGTACGAATGGTAACAATATCCGTGGCGGCCAGCCTGCAGGTCATGACTATTGTCTGGGATAAGGCTGGTAATGTACGATCTCGGGATTCCGTTCCCTCCAATGCTTCTACCAGTTTAAGTTACCTAGATTATTCATATAGTTATCCGGGATCATATGCCGTGGTCACATGATCACCCTCCTAGATGTCGTACCTCAGTACGGGAACGCCAAGTAAGAATCAACCTCGGCACCTGTAGTCCTAGTTGTGATTCATCCTTAGTGTTATGCAACAAGCAAGCAAGCAAACCTGACCACGCTAAGACTAAAGGCCAACTACCAAGGTTCCTATGCAGGTAATCATATAATATAGCTAGAATATCAAGATGGTATCACAATGCCGTATAATCATGAAAGTAGCACCTCAAAGTGCCAGTAGACAAGGGGCACCGCAGTACAAGGTCAGGGCCAGTACCTCAAAGGGTAACTGGACTTATAGTACAGATACAAGTAGTCATATCAGGAGTAAGGATAAATCTGTAAGTCACAAGAAGTTATCTGCCCATATCATGGCATGGATATCAGGTCAAGTACAAGATCAGAACCTCTACTACAATATCATCTCAGACATATATGGGAGCCTACAGCTCCAATCATCAAGTCGGTCCATCCACCAGATCAATCTAGCAAGAGTCTCCCATCCATGATGGAGTGAATATCACGTCAATAAAGACAACCACCAAATACCAAGCTCATCACCATAACAATGCTAGGCCCTTTGGCTCACAAGAATCCTCCAAGTCATTGATCACAAGCCACTAGAAAATGAGCCCCTCAACTACCAAAACATAGCAATCAAAATAAGTTCCCCAACTACCGGAATACACAAAGGTACCAGGTGTTGGGCGTTTGGAAAGTCGAGTAAAAATCATATAATAATACCCTCAATGTTCTTCTCGTTCCACGAAACACTAGAAATCACCAAAATCCAAGAATATCCACATAGATCTACCAAGTTAATATCCCGAGATCGTACTCTCCATAATACTCAATCCTCAGACATATCCAAGTCAAAATTCCCAATACTTAGGACAACTGTCAGCTCTATCTGGCTAGACTAGGATAACTCCTTGGATGAATGGTCAGGATAAAAGTGTTTACTAATTAATGCCGCCGAAAAATGGCAAGGATTGCATGAACCACTCTAGAGCAGATCTACAACCCTTAAACCAAACAAGGACCAGGATTGCAGACCGTCTCCCGAGTAGAACCACTCTCCTTACGCTATCCGATGGACAAGACAGGTCAAGATGCTAGGCGACTAATCTAGTTGGGAGTCTACCCAGCAGGCAATGGGATCAGGTAACTATGCCAAGGTGAACATGCACGAGCCCAGTCCAGCAAACTAAAGGAATGGTTCTGCCCAATCCTTCGAACCAAATTTTTGATCGAGAATTCTAGAAAAATTCGACAGAGTCTCCTTTATAATCTGGACGGGAGCACCCTACGAATAGGGGCTAAAATCACTCGGCGCAACCCGCCGCAGAATCACAGGCTGAGAACACTAAGTCTCAGCTACCAGCCGCACTACGATGCGTACTGGAAACAAATCGATAGCCGAGAACACTAAGTCTCGGCCTCCAGCAGCACTACGATGCGTACTGGGCGCCAAGCCAACACATACAGCAAGAATCGCCACGCAGGGCGCATCAAGACCCACAGTCATGTCCAAGCCACAAACACAGTCACAGAAATAGTTAGCCAAGCCGTTACCCGACCGCGAGTCGGACACGGGACATATGGGGACAATCCATACAAGTGAGTCATGCTCGTGTCCTCGGAGGTATGGATGACCCATCCGAGTTCTCCGATACGGTCTATCCCGGTATCGGACCAAGCTATCTAAGTTATCATCATGGCAGTTCTACTACTAGGCTACACTACTCATGGTTATACATTTACAATTACAACAAATTAAAATGCAATAAAATCCAGGAGAGAGGGCAAGAGCCGTCGATGAGCAATGGATACTTGCCTAGAGGGCTCGGCTAGGCAAGCAAGTCTTCGGCATCCTGGATCCAAGCTTGCACGTCAATCGAGGTCCTCGGAACACAAAATAAACAATCATTAGCATTAATAATAAAATAATGAATAAAATTACGGAGGATGGCACAAGAATATACCATGTTGGTCCCACAAGCAGTGCAGGGATCTGGCACGAAAATCGAGACACGCTGATCGATACGGGCACGCAAATCGAGACATGCACGCATATCGAGGCGCACACGAGAATCGAGATGACTCGAATATCGAGACGAACAAGAAACAGAAACGTGTACGTAAATCAAGACGTGTACGTAGATCGAGACAACCTAAGGTCCAAGGAGCACGTAAATCGATGCGACACACAAATTGATGGTATGCCCGCAAATCGATGCGGTACGAAGGCCAATAGGGCACACAACCAAGGCGGCACGCAAATTGGTGCATACACGCAAACCGAGACGGCACGAGTCACGAGGTAGGCATAAAGGCCGAGGCACGGAAAAACGAAACAACACGAAAACCTAGGTAGCACATCGCCCGAGGCAGCGCTGGGCTCGAGGCGTCCCGCTGCCCAAGGCATCGCGTGGATCGAGGTGGCACGGGAACCGAAATAGCACACAAATCAAGGTGCACGTCCCGAGAAGCACGGAGAATGGGGGAACGTGCAAGTCAAGGGTGCACGCGGCCCGAGGAGAGCACGACGCCCAAGGCTGTACACTGCTCAAGCAACACGAGGCCCAAGGGCGACCCACCAATCGAGGCTGGCGCGGCCAGCGAGGCTCGACGGCGACGATGGTCGCCAGGAAAGAAAAAGGGAGAAGGCGGAGGAGTACACAGAGAGGGGCGGAGGAGCTCAGGGCTCGGCCATGTCGTGGCGGCTCCGGGCGGAGGAGGAGACAGAGAGAGAGAAGAGGCCGGAGGAGAGGCTCACCGGCGTGTGCGAGGTAGCTCGGCCAGGTCGGCCCACCGGCAGGAGGAGGAAGTTCAGGGGGAGAGGGGAATGCCGGAGGAGGCCCGTCGTCATCGGAGCTGGGGTCAATGGCGGCGGCAGGGGGCTCGCGACGGCGGAGGGAGGATGGAGATGGCGACGATGATGATGGTGGCAGCACTGGAAGTGGTGGTGATGATGGTAGATGGGGGCGGTGGTCGCGCTTGGAGGCGGGGCGACCACGGCGGAAGTGGAGGCGGCGCTCGCGGATGAGGGCGGCGGAGGCGGTTGTAGGTCGGGAAGAGGCCGGGCGCTAGAGAAAAGAGAGAAGAGTGAGGGGGAGCTCGAGTGGGAGGGGCTGTGCCGAGTGAGCGGAGGAGAGAGAGAAAGGTGAGGGAGACTGGGAGAGCGAGCTGAGAGAGTGGGGCTGGGGGGTTGAGCTGTTCTCGGGAGGGAGAGAGAGATGGGAGGGGGCGGCTGAGAGAGTGGAGAGTGAGGGTTTGGGTTTGGGTTTTCTTTTGGGGGGGAATATTAGGATTAGTAAAAGAATAATAAATAACAACAATAATAATAATAATAATGGTAATGATATTAATAAAATGGGAACAATATTAATAAGCTAACCATATCAAACAACTAAGACCAACCCAAGTCCAGGAAATAAATAAAATTTAAACAAATCTGTAATTTGTAAATCACCCAAATACAAAATACGATCATATACCTATATTTAAAATAGGGACTTAACATCCTACCCACCTTACAAAAATTTCGTCCTCGAAATTTTAAAATTATCAAAATAGGATTTTTAAAACTAGTACATATATATCTGCCATGAAAACTCTAGCAAGAGTCTCCCATCCATGATGGAGTGAATATCACGTCAATAAAGACAACCACCAAATACCAAGCTCATCACCATAACAATGCTAGGCCCTCTGGCTCACAAGAATCCTCCAAGTCATTGATCACAAGCCACTAGAAAACGAGCCCCTCAACTACCAAGACATAGCAATCAAAACAAGTTCCCCAACTACCGGAATACACAAAGGTACCAGGTTTTGGGCGTTTGGAAAGTCGAGTAAAAATTATATAATAATACCCTCAATGTTCTTCTCATTCCGCAAAATAATAGAAATCACCAAAATCCAAGAATCCACATAGATCCACCAAGTTAATATCCCGAGATCGTACTCTCCATAATACTCAATCCTCAGACATATCCAAGTCACAATTCTCAATACTTAGGACAACTGTCAGCTCTATCTGGCTAGACTAGGACAACTCCTAGGATGAATGGTCAGGGTAAAAGCGTTTATTAATTAATGCCGCCGAAAAATGGCAAGGATTGCATGAACCACTCTGGAGCAGATCTACAACCCTTAAACCAAATAAGGACCAGGATTGCAGACCGTCTCCCGAGTAGAACCGCTCTCCTTACACTATCCGATGGACAAGACAGGTCAAGATGCTAGGCGACTAATCTAGTTGGGAGTCTACCCAGCAGGCAATGGGATCAGGTAACTATGCCAAGGTGAACATGCACTAGCCCAGTCCAGCAAACCAAAGGAATGGTTCTGCCCAATCCTTCGAACCAAATTCCCGATCGGGAATTCTGGAAAAATTCGACAGAGTCTCCTTTATAATCTGGACGGGAGCACCCTACGAATTGGGGCTAAAACCACTCGGCGCAACCCGCCGCATAATCGCAGGCTGAGAACACTAAGTCTCAGCTACCAGCCGTACTACGATGCGTACTGGGAACAAATCGATAGCCAAAAACACTAAGTCTCGGCCTCCAGCAGCACTACGATACGTACTGGGCGCCAAGCCAACACATACAGCAAGAATCGCCACGCAGGGCGCATCAAGACCCACAGTCATGTCCAAGCCACAAACACAGTCACAGAAACAGTTATCCAAGCCGTTACCCGACCGCGAGTCAGACACGGGGCATATTGGGACAATCCATACAAGTGAGTCGTGCTCGTGTCCTCGGAGGTGTGGATGACCCATCCGAGTTCTCCGATACGGTCTATCCCGGTATCGGACCAAGCTATCTAAGTTATCATCATGGCAGTTCTACTACTAGGCTACACTACTCATGGTTATATATTTACAATTACAATAAATTAAAATACAATAAAATCCAAGAGAGAGGGTAAGAGCCGTCGATGAGCAAGGGATACTTGCCTAGAGGGCTCGGCTATGTAAGCAAGTCTTCGGCGTCCTGGATCCAAGCTTGTATGTCAATCGAGGTCCTCGGAACACAAAATAAATAATCATTAGCATTAATAATAAAATAATGAATGAAATCACGGAGAATGGCAGGAGAATATACCGTGTAGGTCATACAAGCAGTGCAGGGATCTGGCACAAAAATCGAGACAAGCGGATCAATACAGGCACACAAACTGAGACATGCACGTATATCGAGGCACGTACGAGAATCGAGATGACTCGAATATCGAGACGAACAAGAAACAGAAACGTGTACATAAATCAAGACGTACACGTAGATCGAGATGACCTAAGGTCCAAGGAGCACGTAAATCGATACGGCACACAAATCGATGTGTGTACGCAAATCGATGCGATATAGAGGCCAATGGGGCACACAACCAAGGCGGCACACAAATTGGTGCATGCACGTAAACCGAGATGATACGAGTCACGAGGTAGGCACAAAGGCCGAGGCACGGAAAAACGAGACAACATGAAAACCTAGGTAGCATGTCACCCGAGGCAGCATGGGGCTCGAGGCGTCCTGCTGCCCAAGGCAGCACGTGGATCGAGGTGGCACGGGAACCGAGATAGCACATAAATCAAGGTGCACATTCTGAGAAGCACGGAGAACGGGAGGAACGTGCAAGTCAAGGGTGCACGCGACCCGAGGAGAGCGCGATGCCCCAGGCTGCACACTGCTCGAGCAGCACGGGGCCCAAGGGTGACCCGCCACTCGAGGCTGGCGCGACCAACGAGGCTCGGCGACGACGATGGTTGCCAGGAAAGAAAAAGGGGAAAGGCGGAGGAGTACACAGAGAGGGGCGGAGGAGCTCGGGGCTTGGCCATGTCGTGGCGGCTCCGGGCGGAGGAGGAGACAGAGAGAGAGGGGAGGCCGGAGGAGAGGCTCACCGACGTGTACGAGGTAGCTCGGCCAGGTCGGCCCATCGGCAGGAGGAGAAAGTTCAGGGGGAGAGGGGAATACTAGAGGAGTCCCGTCGTCATCGGAGCTGGGGTCAACGGCGGCGGCAGGGGGCTCGCGGCGGAGGAAGGATGGAGATGGCGACGATGATGATGGTGGCAGCGCTGGAAGTGGTGGTGATGATGGTGGCTGGGGGCGGTGGTCGCGGCTGGAGGCAAGGTGACCACGGCGGAAGTGGAGGTGGCGCTCGCGGGTGAGGGCGACGGAGGCGGCCGTAGGTCGGGAAGAGGCCGGGCGCTAGAGGGAAGAGAGAAGAGTGAGGGGGAGCTCGAGTGGGACGGGCTGTGCCGAGTGAGCGGAGGAGAGAGAGAAAGGTGAGGCAGACTGGGAGAGAGAGCTGAGAGAGTGGGGCTGGAGGGGTTGAGCTGTTCTCGGGAGGGAGAGAGAGATGGGAGGGGGCGGCTGAGAGAGTGGAGAGTGAGGGTTTGGGTTAGGGTTTTCTTTTGGGGGGAGGGAATATTAGGATTAGTAAAAGAATAATAAATAACAATTATAATATTAATAATAATGGTAATATTATTAATAAAATGGGAACAATATTAATAAGCTAACCATATCAAACAACTAAGACCAATCCAAGTCCAGGAAATAAATAAAATTTAAACAAATCTGTAATTTGTAAATCACCCAAATACAAAATACGATCATATACCTATATTTAAAATAGGGACTTGACAAGTACTTCCGGAGTACGATATGCTCAAATCTACAACGATGCCCGTACGGCTAGGTTGTAGGTCTTACATAGCGTAATGCAACAATCAATCCTAACCACGAAATTATCATGCCTTGACTGTAAGATACACATGCTGCCTTTACAAAAACATGTGTCTATTTGCCAATGTTCGGATCGGCTAGTCGATCGCAATGGTTCATGATTCATACATGAGCGTATCTCATTCAATTCAATAAGACGACTAGCCAGTCTCTTAGTTCCAACTAGGAACGCATGATCAATTATTAGTCAAGGTAACAATTAATGTCAATTAATGTCAATCCGGGGCAAGAAACAGCCAAAAGGCAATATGGGCAGCAATAAATGGATGCCCATCTATGCGGCTGGGAAAGTCAGATCAATCTATACGGCCAGAATCGGATCAGGATCCTATGCGGCCCGGGGATCGAGTCTCATGCAGCTCAAGAAACCGAGTCTCATGTGGCTCGAAAAGATCGGGTCTATGCGGCTAGGGGAGCTGGGCCTTATGCTGCTTGGGTTCAAGCTCACGCGGCTAGGGTTTCATGCGATAAGATAGAACTGGGCCTTATGCGGCTAGGAGAACATGCATATACGACTAGGAGGAAACGAGTCCCATGCGGCTTAGAGCTGCCAAGGCCATACGGCCAGAAGCCCATGCGACAATGGGAGACAGGGCCTATGCGGCAAAATGCTAAATGCCATGCGCCAAATGAACTCGGCCATGCGGCATATGGTTAATGCCATACGGCCAGGGAAACTGATCCTTATGCGGCTCAGTTTTATCTCAGCCATGCGACAAGGAAAAGACAGGACTCATACGGCCAGAAAATCAAGTCTCATGCGGCCCAGAGGAGAGGAGTCTCATGCGGCTCAGAAATAATGAGCCTCATGCGGCTGAGAAACATGAGCTTATGCGACTGGAATAACCATGCGCTCATGCGGCCAAATTAACCCGAACCATGCGGCTAAGGGTAACATGCGGCCAGGAGACTTGCCGCATGAAAGAGTCATGCGGTCAAGTACTGGCCTTCTTCTCCACTTCCGAGAACAGAATCATGGAAGCCATCGCTTTGAAGCTCTTCATTCCAAGCCCAAATCTAGACTTCCATAGGTCGAAATGGGGCAGAACGAAATTCTCTACAACATGGAACAATCCAAACTTAAAAATAACAAGGCTTAATAGATCAAAATCTAAGAATTCTGAAAATATAACAAACTTAGATCTACATGGAATGAACCATAGAAAACAAAAATGCTAAGTACTAGAGTATCTTAGAATCTCATAAAAAAGACAATAGAACAGCAAAAATTGAGATTCATCATGAAGCAAGTTGTACTTGCCTAGCTCTCTAGGTTGGTGGGAGAGTAATGGAGGAAGAAGAAGAAGTAAATGAGAGTAATGAAGAGAGAGAAAAGTAAAGAGATATTAATAACAAGCCCAAGTCAATCTCCACCACCCATTCCTTCCTACAAGATCTAGGCCATCCACTCCTTATCATGATGAACCAAGCTAAACCAAATTGGTTTAATGAACAGACTAAACCAAGAGCTAAAGCAAAAACAGAAAATAAAATACAAAAAAATAAATAAGCGCAAAATTGAAGAATTTAAATACAGAACAATTGCATGGTAAAAATTAAATAAGTACATTCAAGCGGTACACGTATACAAATACGTATTTTGGAAATGGAGAGTGACAAAAAAAACTGATCCAGATATTCATGGAAGACCTTGTTCATAAGGTTCATGAATACCGCAGGGGCATTTGTCAGTCCAAACGGCATGACCAAAAATTTATATTGTCCATATTTGGTGTTGAACGACGTTTTTGGAATATCCTCCTTCCTGACCTTGATTTGATGGTAGCTAGACCTGAGATCTATCTTCAAAAATACCTTAGCTCCACTCAGTTGATCAAACATGTCATCGATCCGGGGCAGAGGGTACTTGTTCTTGATGGTAATGTTGTTCAGCGCCCGGTAATCAATGCACATCCGTACGGTTCTATTCTTCTTGGACACGAACAAAACTGGCACTCTCCAGGGTGAAGCTCCATCTTTGATAAATTCCTGGGCCTTCAGTTCGTCAATCTGGTCCTTCATCTCCTTTGCCTCCTTGGGGTTGACTCTATAGCATCCTCGAGAAACAGGGGAAGAGCCAGAAACTAGGTCGATGGTGAATTCCATACCTCGGCCTGGCGACAATCTCGTAAGACTATCTAGAAAGACGTCCATGAATTCTGCTATGATAGGGTGAGGAGGCCCGGGTTTTTCGGTGATAGAGGAGTAGGTAACACTCTTCATGTCTTCCGGAGCTCGAGAGATTTCAAACTCCGGTTCTCCTGGTGGGCTGAAGATTACACATCCTCTGTGACAATCTATCAGAGCATGCTGCTCACTTAACCAGTCCATCCCTAGGACTATATCATAGTTGGGTAAGGGCATCACAAGTAAGTGTACTAAGAATTTGTGGCTTGAGATAGTTATGGGGCAGTTACATGTCTCGGTGATGGGTATGGGTCTACCACCGGTCATAACTCTACTTAATATCTTGCTAAATCTCGTAACTAGGTGGTGTGCAGAAATAAACTTTGATGATATAAAACTGTGTGATGCACTCGAATCAAATAGTGCTAGAGCAGGATGTGAAAACACATAAATGAAATCTGTGATGACATCAGCGGTGGGTTCCTGCTCTGGTTCTTGCTCGTCTACTGCTAGGACAAAAGCTCGTTCGGTCTTCTGCTGATGTTGCCCGAATCGTTGTTGTTAAGTGGGTAGAGGAGCTCTTTTCTGAGTTGCTCCGATCCGGGTGAATGCTGTGGGGCAGTCCTTCACTTGGTGGGTGGCAGACCCACAAACTAGGCAATGTCCCAGTTTCTTCCTGCAGATGTTCGCCTGATGTCCTGGCCTCTTGCAAAAATCGCAGATAGGGATCTGCTTCTGAAGCGCTCTGTCACTGGTCCTTGCCTGATGGTGCAGCTGGTGGTGGTAAGAAGGCCTGTTGTTGTTGTGGTTGTTGACGTTGTGCCTCTTCTGGTTACCATGGAAGTTGCTAGTTCCAGGATACTCCCTTTTTGAACGAGAAGGCTGGCTCTTCTCCACATACTGAGCTCGTATCAGGATCTTCTCGTACGTTTTGGCGCCGCCTGCGATCACAGGGGTGCGAATATCTTCCCTTAGTCCATACCTGAATCTCTCAGCAGATCCGCGGGGTCAGCAACCAAGTTCTTGGCAAAGCAGCTAAGTCAGCCGAACTCTGCCGCATACTCTCCAACCGTCATGTTCCCTTGTTTCAGATCTTAGAATGTCTTTCTATCTTCCATAACTCTAATGTTGGGAAGAACTTCATGCGGAACAACCTCTTGAAGGTGTCCCAGTCAAGCTGCTTGTCCTGGAGTCAGGGTTCATTCTGATACCAGGTGCTTGCTACATCTCGTAGCTGGAGTCCTACTGCTTTGACATGGAGGTCGTCGGGTAGTCGAGCGATGCTGAGGAGACGCTCCATGCTGTCGAGCCATTCGTCGGCATAGATGATTCCCTCGGTTCCCTTGAAGGGTCGAGGGTCCTGCTTCTTAAAGTTTTCGATAGTGCCGACCTTCACATAATAATATGTCTCCTATCAAATTGAATGGCCTTAATGATACATAAATTAACTCTTAGATTTATGTTTACCTTAGCTAGCCTTGGTTCCGATTGAGCTGTTCATCCTCTCTCGAGGGCAGCCATAGCCACGTTGTGGGCATTCTCTGTAACGCCCCAGAACCAGAATACTGGAGAGCAGGGGCATACATAGCCAGCTACATATATTGAAGTGCAACCCCACCTCGTTATACGGTCACGCCTGTCTAGATACGTGAGGGTTTTACTACAAGTCATCAGTCTCTTAAGGTCATGAACAAGCTTATTGTCTCAATCTCAAGCAAGTAATAATAGTACAAGATGTCAGAGCATCAAATATACAATAGTAAGGCGTCCCATATATTACATATTTGGATAATCATGAAGCTAGTCATACAAAATGTCAAGACTAGCAAGAGTTTCAGTCATACATGATCAACCCTAGGATTCGTCAATCATGTTACAGCCCATAGGCAGACAGTAAGTAAAGTATAATACGAGCTAACACGTGCTCACCGGCAAAATGTCTCAAAAGAATATTTATACAATAAAGTGGAAGAACAAAAGGAAACCCACTCGTTGCCTTGGTTACGCCTGGTGGTCACCATCTGGCTGGAAGATAGGTAGATCCTCTGGAGCTGCTCCAGTATCTGGCCATACAAAACCAGTTGGGTCAGACCCCAGAAAGAGCAAGTGCCACAAAGGAGGCTTCACTTAAGAACTAAATCGACAATTAGCATAAAACATAATAATATATAATAAAGGTCTAGAGATATGGAAAATCATGGTGATATACGATAAGATAACCATAAAACTATTCAGATAACCAAGTTACAACCTTTAAACCAAACAAGGACCGGGGTTGTAACCCTTCATCTGAACGGAACTTGGTTTCCCACCATTTATCGATAAAGTAAAGCACAAGCAATCAGGTCATGTTACAATCTTGTACAGGATCAGGACAAGACTAGACTGGGTTAGACTCTATCCAATCAATAACGACCAAGCAATAAGTACGGCTTGATACTTTAACTAGGGTTATCACAGGCCTAGTTACTAGCAAGATGCAATGAGATAACTCTAACAGCCACAAGCCCTGCAGACCATCCAGGTTATCCAGGTCGAGTATCTTGTTCATGAAGGGTGCAACACATGACAATGTGCTGGAAATATGTCCTACTCGTCGGCAGGCTACAAATCCACTAGCGCTCCCAGATAACGGGATTGCCTGTAGCTGAAAAATCTCTTCATGACTACTAGATTATTCTAGTTATTAGCCTTAGTCAATTTCAGTAGGTACCCCGACCGTGGTACTCGGGGTCCCTGCCCTAGACATGATGCAAGATAATATTGGTTTATTTGTACAAACATTATCGTCCACGGTGTCCAGGCCATTCATTCTTTTTATGTCATGCTAGCCGTCGCAACAACTTATCAAGATATATCATGTCAGGTTTACTTATCAAGATTACTTGTCATGTCAAGAGTGCGTCAAGACGGACCACCATCAAGAATTATCATGTCAAGTTACTTGTCAAGAGTGCACCGTGATGGGTCATTATCGTGTTCAGGGAACATGTACAAAATTTACATGGTACAAGCATATTATCAAGGGACCCAAGTTATACAGAGGGTCATGAGACACAAGCATAAATGTAACAACCCATCATAAGGATAATAATAATAGTAATAATAAAAGAGGATAAGAGATATAGAAAAGCCATACGGCCCGGGATCTAAGGGTCATGGCTCATGCGGCTAAGGGGTTACATGTGGCCAGGAAGGAACAAGTTCATGCGGCTCGGGTCTACCGGAGTCAGGGATCGCCATGCGGCAAGCATGGGGGGGTCTCATGCGGCTGGAGCCAATAAAGCCATACGGCAAGAGCTAGGCAGGGCCATACGGCAAAGGCCTATGAGGCCAAGAGACAACCTGCATATGTGGCAAGGAAGAAAAATGAGTTTATACGGCCAGGAAAGAAAATGGGCTTATGCGGCTCGGAGCTGCCAAAAGCCATGCGGCTCGGGAAGGGAACAAGCTCATGCGGCTAACAGCTAAGGATAGCTATACGGCTATGAGATCTCATGCGGCTGGAGGGAACAGGTTCATGTGGCCGAAGTCAACCCTGAACATGCGACAAGGGCCATGTAGCTCGGGAGTTGGGGTCTTATGCGGCTGGGGGAGGGCACTGGAACCATGGCCTATGCGACAAGCGCCAAGTCAAAGCCATGCGGCCAAGACTGCCACGAGCCATGCGGCCAGAGGGACTTGCCACATAAAAAGGCCATGCGGTCAAGCACTGTTCTTCTTCTCCAAGTGTTCTGAGAAGAAGAACCATGGAAACTATGGCTTCCAAGCCCCACGAATCCTTCATTTAAGGTTCAAATTCAGACTTTCATAGGTCAAAATAGGGCAGAATAAAATTCTCTAAAATATGGAACCATCAAAACTTGAGAACAATAAGGTTTAATAGATCAAAACCCAAGAAATCCAAAAATACAACAAGCTTAGATCTACAAGAAATGAGCCATGGAAATTAAAAATGCTAAGTACTAAAGTATCATAGAATCTCGTGAGGAAGAAAATGGAACAATAAAACTTAAGTTCCTCCATGAAGCAAGTTGCACTTGCCTAATCCTCTCTGGTAGGTGGAGAGAGTTTAATGGAGGAAGAAGAAGCAATGAAGAAGAAGTAAATGAGGATAGAGAGGGGTTGGCGGCTAATAAAAGAAAAGAGGGGTGGTAGGTGGGGGTAGGTAAGGTTGGTTCACATGCAAGAAAAACCGAACCAAGCCAAACCAAGCAATGAAATGATAAAGTAAACCATGCAATGAGACATGCAACATGAGTCAAAATACGTACACATATACCAAAATATGTAGTACGAACTACGGGCGTTACATTCTCCATGTCTTTTCTCATGATCGCGGTCTGTTCGCAATGGGCTTCAGCTTGGGATCTCTGGGCCTCCAGTACTCCTCGTAGTAGGCCTACGAGCTCGATGGGGTCCACCAGTACTAGTGGGGCAGCTGGTGCGGGCACTACCACAAGGGACTGCGGCTCAGTTCGGGGAAGTGCAGGTTCTGCCGTTTGTGGTGTAGTAGCGTAAACGGGGCGGGGTGCTGGTACAGCATGGGGACGGTCAGTCAGCTGCAAATGAGGAGGTTCTGGACGTGCTTGAGGAGGTGGAGTGTGATTGGTAGATGACACCTTATCGTCAGTAGGGCCGGAGCGGGTGGTCTTTCCTTTTGCCATACTCTGGAAGGTTTAGGATGCATTACATAAGCAAGGTATCCTCCCAGTCTATAATCAAACAAAAATACTTACTTATAGTATATTCCGATCCTATATTGTGAAAAATTAATGTTCTAGTGTTCTAATTGTTTCTAGATATGTTTACCTAAGTTGTTGTTTTAGACCTGCATGGGCCACCACTAAAAATATGTCATGACCTAATCCCAAATTATTGGATCAAACCGGATCATGCCCAGCCTGCACCGTTGTGAGACGACGGCAGTAAGCTGTTCTATATGCAGGTATTCACAACAAAATTTATTTGTATTTGTCACAACACGAATTTACGAATATTTAAAAACTTTTATTCAACAATGGAAAAGTACAAACTGAAACTGAAAGTACCAAAATAAAATACTGAATCAAAATCTATAAACTCTAACACAATAAAACTAGATAACTGGAAAACAACTAGCTAAACGGTCGGTTCATCAACCTCTGGTTCTGCGTCCTCCAAGGGGGACTCTGGCACCACCACAGGATATAATACCGGGTCATAGTAGCTATTGAACAATAGCTCAGTATCATCAACATCACCTATGGGGGATCCAGTCAGGAAAGGAGCAAGTACGAGTACATAATCCGACATTCTAAATAATAATAGAAAGATATAATTTTAAGTAGTTGAAATACTTTGAACAATATTTTCCAATAATTTTTAGCAATTCAGTGTTTGAAATAATGTGATTTGAATAGGTAACGTCTATGACCGGCTTGGGTTGTACAATAGCATCCTAGCGATGCGATACGGCCTATCTCCGTGTGTAAGAGAGATAAGCTTGCGCAATAATGCAATATGAGGGTATTGGTCATAAACGCTACACTACTCCCCCAATATCCCCACAATCAATAATCGAACTCAATTAGAGAGTTCCGTGTAGCAATGTGGTTTAAGCATGCAATCATGACAATTACTAAATAAAATGCAAGAAAATATAACCGTAACTTGCCTTTATTTAATGACTGGAATAGGATGTCGGTACCGGGGATGAAGTCAAATACGTCCTCGAAACTCTCATTTGCTCGGCTAGAGCTCTCAGATGCAAGAAAATAGGAAAAAGAATCGACTCGGAACGGTCCAAAAGCATGCAGAGGAGGTCGAAGCGTTCACAGGGAACAGCACCGGAATAGTGTGTATATCCGTGCGCAGAGAGCGAACAACGGCTCTGGCGGTAGGGAATACGCCGGACAGCGTCCGAACAACAGACTGCACGTCCGGAACGGCTAGGGCACAACGGCTTGGCTCGGGACGAGCCGGGGGAACCACGGCTTGTGGCCGACTAGTCTGGGCGCGCTAGAAGGGGGCTGCGATGGAGGGCGGTCGAGCGGGGCGAGGTCCGCGGACGGGGCGTGCGAGACAGGGCGGCCGGCGGGTCGGCCGATAATTCGGGGCCACGTCGGGGAGGCGCTGGCCGGGACAGAACTCGGCGGAACCGAGTGGTCGGGGCGGAGGCTTGGGGCCGAACGGGGCTCGGGCGGAGGCGGTCCGCCGGAAGGTGCTGGCCGGGCGGAGGCCGCTAGGGGTCGACCGGGCACGGGAGGCGGTCGGCGGCTGGCTCGAGTCGGAGGTGGGCGCGGCCTCGGGGAACGGTGCACGGCTCGGGTGGAGAGGGGTTCTGGAGAATGTGAAGAATGGGGATTGAGAGAGAGAGAGTGAGAGGAAAAGGAGAGGGAGAGTGCTGGTGTTGGTGTTGTGAGAGTGGTGGTGGGTTATGAAGAGAGATTGGAAGGAATGAGTGGGAGAGAGAGATGTGGAGGAAAAAGAGGGCTTGGCCAGGTCGTGGAGGAGGGAACAGGTCCTGGGCGTGGGTAGCCATAGGTTTTTGTTTTATTTTTATTTTTTAATAATTCTTATTAAAACCAACCATAAGTATATATATATGTATAGATATAAAGATTAATGCATTTTATATAATTTCAGGTTTAATGGAAAAATCCAAAGATGGGTTCGAAAAACGGGATCTGGCGTCCGGACTCGGGGTCGGACCCCGGCACGGGATCGGGACAGGCTACAATCAAAAATCCAATAATTAATTTTAAAAATAATGTCATCCTGATCCGACTATAATAATAATAATAATTACTAATAACTTATTCTAAACTAATGAGCAACAGAAACTAATGATCAAACCAAGTGGCAATAATTCAATTATCCATAAATTCCAGAAATTTCGAGTTGCTGGTTTCACACATACCCTCTCATATATGCAAGCCTACTTATATACATAACTCAACTGAACCTATCTCAGAAAACTGAACCAAGGCAAACATCCATATGTATCATTGCATATGCTAATCCGCACATCACATAAAATTTGAACTCACGGCACTTAGATAACACACACATGAGAAAATACCTACATATACATCATCCTATATATGACAGTTAACAATACCTACATATACTATATATATGAAACTGTAAACCCAAACTTATCCCAAACTGGCATGTAAACCCACAAACTGAACTGAACTACAACCCAAGCTAACTCAGAGACTCACAAACTCAACCTGGGAATAAAACTCAAAAGCAAACCCTAACTCAGAACTCACCCAAACTCCCAAACAACATACAACATTCAATTATATAGCCTATCTATATAAATACATACATATACATATATATGTATGATCTCTACTCGAAACCAACCTCACCAACTCACTGAAACAGGACTAAGCCTAAACAAACTCTAAACTCTTATCAAAACTCAAACCCAGGTCTTCGGTATCAATATCTGCTAACCCACACTCAATCTCAGGAAACTGAGATAACTCAGTCCAACATGTATACTCAAATATATGCAACAACCAATCTCAGGAAAACATAGCTCAAACCCAAAACATAAAATAAACCCTAAACCACAACTAGGGTCGAGCATGTGCTGCTGTGCATCAGCAAAAAGTGGTGTGAGCTGTGTCTTGTGCATAGACACATGAGTATCAACAAGTGTGTGGCACAAGTACACGTGTCCATAGTGTGTCTGTAAGTGACACAGAGGTGTCAAACAAAGTGTCAACACAGTGGGTAATAACATGTATCAGGTATTAGGCATAGAGATAGCCTCGTACACATGTGTCGAATGCTTGTGGGACACGTGGGTCATAGCAGTGAGTCGTGCAGGTGTGTCAAGGCGTCGACCAGGTGTCAGGGTGTCTACTGGAACAATAGGATCGTGTCCAAGTCGTATCGTGTCGTGTGAACCAAGCCATATCAGAAATAGAAAATATTGAGTGTACGACACTCGACTGACATCTGCAGGAGGACTAACTCCTCGAAATCTCCATAAGATCACCTCAAACTTGGTAAACATGATGTCAGTCATAGCCCCTAGGTTTACCAACCACTGGTACTAGGTATTATGTCATGTCCAAAAAGTTAGGGCACTCGGGTAGCAAGACAGCGCATGGGGTGCGCTACGAGTGTCCTCGTGTCCAATTCTGACATGAAAATGAACCCAAAATCAACTCAGTCAAACGGATCTATAATCTACACATTACTGTCACTCCCCGATCCCGATATACGTATTCTCCAAGGATTTTGTACACTGTATTTAGCATATGCATAAATTTGTTTATTATATATTAATGGTGGCATATAGCTTTTTAGCGTTGTCATTAGTGGAGTGATTAGGGATTACGGTTTTCTTAAACCAACCCAACCCCTATATAATATCCTTTTCCTCACTCTCTCTCCTCATTCACTCTTCCATTTATTTCTCTCAACCACCACCCATAGACAAGTACAACTTGCTCAAAAAGAGAAGATTTTGTGTATTTTACATTTTTGATTTTTCCTTGATATTATTTGTCTACTTTGTTCTTCTCTTCATTCTCTATAAGTTTAGTTCTTGAAGCTTTTGATTCTGATGGCTAGATTTGTGTAGATCTAAGTTCCTAAAAAATTAGGGTTTTATGGATTTTTATGGTTTTGATCTATCGGTCTTAGCTATTTTCGAAAACCTATGGTCCTATGTGGTAGAAAATTTGATTCTACACAATTTTGACCCTTGTAAAGTTAGATTTTGACTTGTTTGGAGAAAGTTATGGCCGAAATAATATTTGAACATCTCCTAGGTTCACCTGTACTGGCTCTGGCATGGATGATGAACAGTCCCCTTCGGCCGCATGAGCATTTGCAGCCGCATGAGCATTAGCAGCCGCATGAACATTTGCAGCCGCATAAACAATAGCAGCCGTATGAGCATTTGCAGCCACATAAGCAATAAGAGTCGCATGAGCATTTGTAGCTGCATAAGCAGTAGCAGCCGCATGAGCATTTGAGCTGCATAAGCATTCGCAGCCGCATGGCGCATGTCAGCCGCATAAGCATTCACAGCCGCATGAGTCCATGCCGCATGGCGCATAGCAGTGTCAGCCGCATAAGATCCCAGCCGCATAGCCTATTTCATTTCTCGGTCGCATAAGCTCGTTTCAGATCCCAGCCGCATAAGCCCGGTTCTACCCTAGCCTCATGAGTTCCCTCAGCCGCATACGCTCACATTTTTCCAGCCGCATATGCCCCTTCTTTCCTTCAGCCGCATAAGACTCCTTCACTCTGGCCACATGAACTTGGACCTTCCCTAGCCGCATGAGCTCTTTGCTCAGCCGCATGAGTCTGGGCCATGGACATTCTGGCCGCATGAACCTATTTGATTCTGAGCCGCATATGCCTGTCCATTTTGAGCCGCATATATGCTCGTTCCTTCTTCGACCGCATAAGACTCCCTAACCCTGGTCGCATGTGCCTCAGCCACAGGTTCCTATGTGTATTAGTCCACATTTCTAATCTGACTACCTATGTGATGGCTGGATAACCCTATGTGTGTACTGAGGTACAATCTATGTGAGCACCAAGGTGCTATCCTATGCGCTAAGTGTTCCTACGTGATACATGCCAGTACTTCCAAGAGTCCAGCATTTGCATAGCAAATAGTCGGTAGCAATAATGTGGTATGTGTTGTGTGTTGCACTACACTAAGAAGGGAGTACATACGTATGACTCCAGGAGCCAGTATGGATTCCTTCTTGGGGTACTCGTACAATATATGACATCTAGAGGAGTGAACATATGACCACGACATATGAACCCTGAGAACAATCTAGGGATTAACTAGGCAACTAACTTGGTAGATGCATTGGGTGGAAAGAATCCCGAGATCGTGCCATACTGGCCACCCCAGGTTCAGTCCTGACGTGTCGGGTTGGCCGCCACGGATATGGTTTCTTTCGCCTATAACGGATGGCTATATCTGACTCCTATGAGGTATGTGTTAAATATTTTAGTGTGGTAGCCCTTCGGGGGACTGCTGCATAATCAAAGTGTTATATGTCTTATGGTTTGGCTAGCCCTGCAGGGTTGACACGATCTGAGGATTCCTTTTAATCAGTAACGCAGGAATAACACCACCAAATATAGAAAGTCGCAGGAATGAATGGCCGCTTGGAAAATGACTTGACTATGCTTGAGCCTTCTCCTAGTAGCCGAGGGACAATGACTGTCATGGTGCGTGGTCCAACCCATGTCCTTGTTTGGTTCTTGGGTTGGTCCATCGTGCTAGGACAGGATGTGGACCGAGGTTACGACCGAAAGCTTTATTTATTATTTATAATATTAATTTATGCTTGGGTTTTATCTCACTCTTTTGTGCTCCCTTGTGGTACTTGCTATTCGGGGCTGACCCCGTTGGTTTTGTTTGGCCAGATCACGTAGCAGAGCCTTATCTTTACTCATGTCCTGGCATTTAGCCACTGGCACCTGTTTAGCCGGCTAATCTAGACATTTTGTCTTTGCATAATTGTAATTAAATCAGACTGTAGCTGAATACAATTTTGTACCTATGACTCTCTGGGCTAGCTAACTTATAAAGCTAGATCCCCATGATCATTTTGATGAAGCGTCAGGGACGCCTTACTGCTTTATCTTATATGTTCATTAATTGACGTTTTCTTGCTTTGAATGATTGAGACATAGCTGTTCGGTGTGACCATAGGAGACTTGAATGTAGCATACACCCCCTTGTCTCTCGACAGCCATGATCGCCATATGACGTTTGTATACCTCATATGGAGTAGCTGGCCTAGTCCATCTCCGTATTTCGGTACTGGGGCATGACAATTACCAACTACAAAAATCATGTAATTTGTTTTGAAAATTAAGAATAAACATTTCTATGTAGCATTTCATCAAACACTATGAATAGCCCTCTGATACTCCCCCGATACGCATACCAAATAGATTCGATTTCTTACCAAACTTGGCCTAAGGCTAGGGGATCCTAAATGAATGCATCTATGGAGAGAAATCATGAAATTAATAGGTTTAGAGGCCATTACCTATTGAGAGTTAGAATCTCAATGTAAATGCACTTGAGACCAAAATCACACCACTTTCAATGGCCAACTTGCTCCAAATCCTTGCTAGCTAGCTTCTAGAGGCTTCCTCTACACTAGGGGAGTGTATTGCAATTGATTAGGCTCAATTTGGAGTTGATTTGGATAAAGAAGAAAAATTTGGAGAAGAACACAAATTAGGGTTTAGCTTTGTAAGAAAAGAGACAAGAGAGCTAAGTGTGAACCTTTATAGAGGGAATGCCATCCTTGGCCGGCCACTAGGGTTCCCAAGGCTAGGGTTTGGTTCAATTGTGGGTAAAGGCCTTCTTTCTAGTGTAATTCAAGCCCTTTAATTAAAGGCCCAACTAAATTATGGTTTCCAACAAAATATCTACTTAGACATAATATCTAGATATTTACTAACTTAGTTAATTAGTTGTAATCTACTAACTTAGTCTCTAGGATCATGATTAACATCTAGATTAGGACAATTCTAGGTTTAGGCCTAATATAACACTTAGCACAATATTAATTAATTAAAATTCAAAAATAATAATAAATTACAAATTACCAAAATATCCTTAGCCTAAAAAAGTGGTAGTTAGCTAATCTAATCACATTAGCTAGGTCTCCATGGTCATGGTTAGTCTCTAGGCTAATTAGTTCTAAGGTTTTACTAGCAAGGTGTAGGACCGTTGAGCACCTCTAGAGGGAGGGGGGGTGAATAGAGTGTGTGTGTGCAGCGAAAAATAATCACCAATTAAAATTAAACTATGGCAGAGATATAAGAGACAGTAAATAAAGATAGAGAATTCAAACTCAGTAACACAGCGATGTATACTGGTATCCCTCTGAGAGGACTAATCCAGTCTCGAGTACTCTTGCTCGATGTTAATCCACTATGGCACAAGCTTTAACTGAGAGCTTGCAGTCTCTTACAACACCATGCTTGGTGACGAGCGTACGACCAGCTCCATAACACACACCGTGCTTGGTGACGAGCGCACGACCAGCTCCACAACAGAAAAAGTTGTTGAACTTGGAACGACCTCTTTACAACTCTTGAAACACCAAAAGATTCTAAATCAACTCTGATAGTACTGGCTTTTTGGCTAAGAGGTGTATAGGTATGATTTGAAAATCTTAGATCGTTTGAAAACACTTGAGTAGTAGAGAAGAGAGAATGAAGAATGAATTGATGATTTGAAATAAAAAGTTCTTCTCTATTTATAGGTGTTTTCTCGAACCAAACTCGGGCAGAGTTCGGGCAGAATTCGGATGCAAATATCTCGCAAAAGAGACGTTGCTCGCTGATTTGGAGGCAACAGAAGTTTGAATTATTTTTGGCCGAACTCGGTCAGAGTTCGGGCCGAATTCGGGCCGAACTCGGTTACGAGTTCTGTCAGGAGATATTTGAAAATCATTTGTAAAAACAGTTTTCAAAATATGTTTTTGGTTATTTGTAAAATCATTTGTAAAGGCTATTTTCAAAATATGTTTTTGAACATGTTTTGTAAATGAAATACGAAAGGTAAATAGGTAGGCTTTTGGAATGTGGACAGATTTAACCGTAAGCCAGTATTACCAAAATTGATTTTACAAAATAAATCCTAGACTCAATAAAATATAAAATACAGAATAAAATGAGAAATGAGTCTTCTGAAGATTTGATGATGTTGACGCTTTGTTTGATGCAGTACATCATCCATTGAATTTGTTTTCATGTATCCTGAAATGGTTAGCAGCATTTTCTATATTTTATGTATTGACTAAGTATATGTTGATTATCGAAATCGGGTGTGACCATGGAATGGGCCAACAATCTCCCCCATTTTGATAATTGACAAACTTGAGTCTATACCAAAATATATTTATATGAAATAGAACAAAATACATAGTACCTGAAAAAAATGAGATGTTGATTTTGGATTTGTATATGCTTTGCTTTTTGGTATTGTACTCTTTTTCTCCCCCTTTGTCAAGTAGTAAAATGACTTGGCTCCCCCGTAATATGTGAAGCCAACAATAGACAAACACAAGACAAAGTGAAGCAAAAAGACATAATCACAGCATAAACATATGGAAACAAGTAATATAGAAAGAAACAGCTCATAATAAACTGAAATAGTCATGAAAATTTCTACTAATAATCCAAAAAGTACAACTGAAAAATGTCTAACTAATCAGTTTAGACATGAAATAAAAAAAAACTACATCAACTGATCATCATCAAACTAATGTCCACTATCCCATAGCTGAATCCTCGTCACATCGTGGGGTCGTCCGCACCAGGAGCCTCAGGAGGAAAGTAGGCTGTAGTCGGGTCGAAAAACTGAAAGGAAGCCTCATCAGTAAATCGAGGACCCGGAAAAACAGGGTGAGGTAAGATGGTGACTGGATGGACAGGATCATGAGCCAGGCTGTAGTGGAGGTCAGCAATACCATTTCTCAGCACCTGGGCCTGAGAAATGCGCCGGAACTCCGAATCCAGATGACGTTGCGTAGAGACAGCAACAAAGTCATCAAAGCGCTGATAGAACGTCGGATCAAATCCTGGGACAGGGGCTGGAGCAGGAGGAGCATCAGCAGGAGGGACCTCAGCATCAGCAGCTGGAGCAGGATGAGCTCCAGGAGGCAGAGGTGGAGCAGGAAATCGACGGGATCTAGTCAGCTCGACAGGAGTAGAGGAGACGGCACACGTCTCAAGATCAATCTCGAAACGTCGAAAGATAGAAGCTAAGTGCATTGGATAGACTAGATTCCTACCTGCATTTTTGCAGTTAAGCATCCAGGACATCACAGTTTTGGAAATGGAGAATGGGATGCCAAAGTGAATATGATATAAATCTGATAGTTCCATAAAGGTTACTTCATCAGTAGAACCTTTCTTTGGAAGAAGTACGGAGAAAACCATACGATGAAGTTCATAGAAGGTTTGATTCAAATTCTTGGCAAAAATTCTACGGAGAACAGGATTAGGATGACAGATTAGTTCCCTGAAGGAAGCAAGAGTGACATCAGCAGGAAATTGAATATGATAGATGTCAACTAAGGCATCACCAAGATCAGGAATATGGAAAAATTCGCTGATGTCGGTGGCGCTGAATTCCAATTCTTGCCCAGCAACGCAAGAATAGAAATTTTCGTTTGGTTTTACTTGCAGGTTGCAGTAAAACATACGGACGGCGTTGTCATAAATATTGTCCTGTACCTCAAAAAAATCTCGGTACCCAAGTTGGTCAAAAGTTGGAGCGTACTCAAAGAAAGTAGTAAAGTTTACGAAAGCTCCATTACAAATACGACGACCAGAAAAAGTATCGAACCAGAGATCCGAAAAATCTTTGTCCAGGAACAAAGTAGCGTCATACTCATCGGGATCTCTAGGTCGTGCTGGACTGAATAAACTAGCAGGGGTGTATTCAGAAGAAGAGGAAGCACCTTGGGAAGAGGTTCCTCTTTGACGCTTGGGGGCCATGAGAGAATAGATAGAAAGTACCTTTTTGAAGAAAAGGATGGAGGAGCAAGATGATCGAACTTCTAGATCTATTCGGAACCTTGCTAGGATGGAGGAGGAGAAGCTTCTAGGAGGAGGAGAGAGATTTCCACAAATTGTTGTGTAAAAAAGTGGAAGAAGAGATGGATTATATAGGCACTAGGGCCGGCTGTTCGTTTCTGGAACCATAACAGCGCCGACCGAACTCGGTCCGAATTCGGTCTGAACTCGGTCAGAGTTCGGGCCGAGTTCGGCCACTTGCATTCCCGAGACAGTCAATGCATTCTGGTAGGTTTAAAAGTGGAATTTAATAACTTTGACTGTAATATTAAATAACGAATGTTATTTTTGGGTTAACTGTAGGGGTTGTCCCAGCTAACGGAGGTTCACCGGGGAACTCTTAAATACCGCTTCGCTTCGACCGTAGTCGTGGTGACAGACATACCCTTTTTAAGTTTGTGCCCAAAAACCATTTTCGTTAAATAAATAATAAAGTATCAAGTCATAAATTCAATTTTAATTACCATATACATTATGAGTCTGAGAATTCAAGAATGCCGAGCTCACGCCTCAAAATGTTAAAACGGTCTTCAGCCAATGGTTTAGTGAATATATCTGCTAGTTGATGATCAGTGTCAATAAATTCTAGGCAGATATTCCCGTGTTGTTGATGATCACAAAGAAAATGATGTCTAATTTCTATGTGCTTTGTGCGTGAATGACAAATAGGGTTCTTAGTCAGATTTATAGCACTAGTGTTGTCACAATAAATAGGAACATTAGTGTAGTGCAGATTGTAGTCCTCTAAGGTTTGCTTTATCCACAAAATCTGAGCACAACAACGTCCTGCGGCGATATACTCAGCCTCAGTTGTTGATAATGCTACTGAATTTTGTTTTTTGCTAAACCAAGAGACTAAGGCCTTTCCTAAGAAATGACATGTGCCACTTGTACTTTTACGGTCTACTTTGCATCCAACAAAATCCGCATCCGAGTAACCTATAAGGTCAAAGGATTTGGTTTTGGGATACCATAAGCCAACTGTAGAAGTTCCTTTAAGGTATCGGAAGATACGATTAACGGCACTAAGATGTGATTCCTTAGGGTTTGCCTGATAACGTGCACAAATGCAAACGCTAAACATAATATCAGGGCGACTAGCAGTTAAGTATAATAAACTACCAATCATACCTCGATACTTACGCTGATCGACAGGTTTGCCACTTTCATCAGCATCAAGCTTTGTAGATGTAGCCATAGGCGTCCCGATTGGCTTTACATTCTCGAAGTTGTACTTTTTCAGTATGTCCTTCGTATATTTAGCTTGGTTGATGAATGTTCCGTTTGAGTGTTGTTTGATTTGAAGTCTTAGGAAGAAGTTTAGCTCTCCAATCATACTCATCTCAAATTTACTCTGCATACACTTGGCAAAATCTTGACAGAGTTTTTCATTAGTAGAACCGAATATAATGTCATCTACATATATTTGCACTAGAAGAATATCATCATTCATGGATTTGATAAATAAAGTAGTATCTATCTTTCCTTTAGAAAATGCATTATCAAGTAAGAAGGCGCTTAGGCATTCATACCAAGCACGAGGTGCTTGTTTGAGTCCATAAAGTACTTTCTTAAGCTTGAAGACGTGATCAGGTTTTTGAAAATCTTCAAAACCAGGGGGTTGTTTCACAAAAACCTCTTCTTTCAAAAATCTATTTAAAAATGCGCTTTTCACGTCCATTTGAAAAAGTTTAAAATTATTAAAACATGCAAATGCACAAAATATGCAGATGGCTTCTAGTCTAGCAATAGGAGCATAGGTCTCATCATAATTAATTCCTTCTTCTTGATTATAACCTTGTGCCACTAGACGTGCTTTGTTGCGTAGAACTTGTCCATCTTTACTAAGTTTATTTCGGAACACCCATTTGGTACCAATTATAGATTGACCAATTGGTTTAGGAATAAGTTCCCAAACTTGGTTTCTCTCAAATTGATTAAGTTTCTCTTGCATGGTAGAAATCCAAAACTCATCAGTAAAAGCATCATCTACATTCTTAGGTTCTATTTGTGAAATAAATGCTACATTTGCTGCTAATTCAGAATCTTTAAGAGATGAACGTGTACTTACACCTTTGGATACATCACCTATAATGAGAGTTTCTGGTTGATCTGGCTTGAATATCAATGATTCAAATCTTTGGGCTATATCCTTTATAAGGCTCTTCTCAGTTCTTGCATCTTCGGAACTTTTATCAGCCCTTGTCTCTTGGGTCAGATCTTTCTCAGAACTCTTCTTAGTCTTTGTATGTGTATCTTCATCATCACTGTCGCTAGATCTGTGACTATTTAACTCATCAAAGGTAACATTAATAGTCTCTTCAACAATCATAGATCTTTTATTAAAAATTCTATATCCCTTACTCTTAGCAGCATATTCGAGAAATATCCCGTCATCTGCTTTGGAGTCGAACTTTCCCAAGTTATCCTTGGTGTTCAGGATAAAGCAGCGACAACCAAAAACTTTGAAATAAGAAATGTTTGGAATTCTTCCAAACCAAAGCTCATATGGTGTTTTCTTCGATATTGGTCGAATTAACACCCTATTTAAAATATGACAGGCTGTACTAACAGCTTCTGCCCAAAAATATTTAGGAAGATTATACTGATTTAGCATGACTCTAGCCATTTTGCTTAGAGTTCGATTCTTCCGCTCCACAACACCATTCTGTTGGGGAGTTCTAGGACAAGAAAATTCGTGGTAATATCCACTATCATCACAAAAATTTTTGAAATCAGAATTTTCGAATTCGCCACCATGATCACTTCGGATACGAGTAATCATGAAGCCTTTTTCGTTTTGTACCTTTTTGCAAAATATCTGAAATTCAAAAATTGCATCACTTTTGTTTGATAAGAAATAAACCCAAGTAAATCGAGAGAAATCATCAACAATAACAAAAGCGTAGAGCTTACCGCAAAGACTAGCGACTCTACTAGGACCAAATAAATCCATATAAATTAATTGTAAAGGTCTCGAAGTACTTACAGCGTTGATGGATTTAAAAGTAGATCTATGTGCTTTGTTCTTTTCGCAGTCAGCACATACCATATCTCTCTTAAATAGAATTTCAGGGAGTCCTCTTACCAACTTCTTTGTATTTAGATGTGAGATAGTATCCATGTTTGCATGTCCTAGTCTCATGTGCCATAGCCGGCTTTCATCTTGATTGGCTACTAGGCACCTTCCTGCATTATTAGTATTCTCCAAAAGAAAACATAAATGTTGTCTTCTCTAATCCATTTATATACGGGATCACCAGATGACATATCATATATGGTACATTTATCTTTCACAAAATTGATACCATAACCATTATCTGCCAAATGACTTATGCTCAATAGGTTATGTTTCAATTCAGTTACTAGACAAACATCCTTTATTATTGGATAAGAAGAAATACCTACAGTACCATTACCTGTTATATCACCTCTCAAGTTATTTTCGAAGGAGACGTATCCTTCTTTCTTCATCGATAGCGTAGCGAATAAAGATGCATCACCAGTTATGTGTCGCGAACATCCGCTATCGAGGATCCATTTGCTTTTAGTATGAGAGGGTTGAGGGTCCACCTACAAGACAAGTAGATGAATCCTTTGGTACCCATTTTCTGAAGGGTCCACACAGATTAGCTTTAGGTCTCCAGACTAAAGTATGGTTGTCAACAAGCTTTCTTGCAAGACAATATTGTGATATGTGTCCGTGCGTACCACAATATATACAAGTCAGTTTAGTGGTAGAAACTGTGTTTGCAAGCATGTTTTGTTTGGAGAACCTATAAGTAAAAGCATGATGATGTTCGTGTTTCTTCTGTGCTTTCTTGTGTTTAGTCCTTTTAGGTGTATGCTTAGCATTAGGACTAATCTTAGGCTGTGTCACAGGTATTGCCTGTTTGCCTAACTTGATTTCTAACTTTTTAGAAATCGTAATAGACTCTTCGTATCTAGCAGTCATATCTAGGAGTCTTTGTTCAGTTACTAAGTGCATCTTCTTCTCTATGTCATAAAGCTTTTGTATTTTGACACAGTCCCTTTCTTTCTCTTCAATATTGAGGATAGCCTTATGATAGTCTACCTTGAGTTTGGCTATCTCTTCCGTGTTACCGGTAGTAGATGTCTCTTTAATATCTTCAATCAGATTGGACAATCTAGCTATCTCGGTTGTGTGTGCCTTAATCTCTTTTCGAGATTGCTTATACTTGTCGAGCACAGTTTTGTGATCTTCAAGTAGTTCACTAAAGGCATTCTCTAATTCATAGAAAGTAAAATCATCAAATAAAGGGTTAGATGATACCTTATCAAATGCCATGAGACAAATATTTGCATTGCCGCAGGGTCTGTCTTCTTCTTCTGTATCACTGGCATCGCTTTCGTGCCAGATGCTTGTATTGGCATACTTTTGACCAGATGTTGCTTTTCTGCTTGATCTTGATCTATCGTATGGACTGCTTTTCTTGGTGGTTGGACAGTCCTTCTTCATATTCCCTGACTTCTTGCATCCAAAGCATATAGTTTCATCTTCGTTGCTTTCTTGGACATCTTTCTTCTTTCTGCTTGTGAACTTTAGATATCTCTTGAAGTTCTTCACAAGTAGGGCTCGTTCATCACCACTTGACGATTCTTCATCGGAATCGTTGTATGTTGATTTTCTTGCTTGAGCTTTGAAGGCAATAGATTTCTCCTTTGGTGTTGCTTCTTCAAAATCTTGCAAGTCGAGTTCATGGGTCATGAGTTTGCCCATCAGCGTTTCCAGAGTCATAGTGGTGAGATCGTTTCCTTCAATGATTGTTGTGGCTTTTGGATTCCAGTTCTTTGTTAGAGCCCGCAGCACTTTTCTGATCTTCTCGTGATTGCTGTAATCCTTGCCAAGAGATTGTAAAGGATTAGTTATATCAAGGAAACGAGTAAACATCTGTGTAATTGACTCACCGGGTTTTATCTTAAAAGATTCATACTCCTGTGTCAGTCTACTAATTTTGGATTCCTTCACTTGGGAAGTCCCTTCATGGGTTACCTCAAGGAGTTTCCAAATTTCGTGAGACGTCTTACAGGTTGAAACTCTGTTGAACTCGGTTTTGTCAATTGTACAGAATAGTGCATTGATGGCTCGAGCATCAAGACTAGCCTTTGCTTTTTCAGCATCAGTGTACTTGTCATGAGGCTTTTCCATAAGAATGCCTTCAACCACTATGGGTGCTGGCTTCTTATATCCATCAATGACTATTGACCAAAGATCAAAGTCAAGAGACTTTAGAAAGAAAGTCATTCGTGTTTTCCAATAGGTATAATTTGTTCCATCAAATAGGGAAGGTCTTTTTGTGGATTGCCCTTCACCGTTGAATATAGATTTTATGGCTGCCATATATATATACTCTCTAAGGTATGTTATATAAGAATATAACCTGCTCTGATACCAATTGTAGGACCGTTGAGCACCTCTAGAGGGGGGGTGAATAGAGTGTGTGTGTGCAGCGGAAAATAATCACCAATTAAAATTAAACTATGGCAGAGATATAAGGGACAGTAAATAAAGATAGAGAATTCAAACTCAGTAACACAGCGATATATACTGGTATCCCTCTGAGAGGACTAATCCAGTCTCGAGTACTCTTGCTCGATGTTAATCCACTATGGCACAAGCTTCAACTGAGAGCTTGCAGTCTCTTACAATACCGTGCTTGGTGACGAGCGCACGACCAGCTCCACAACACATACCGTGCTTGGTGACGAGCGCACGACCAGCTCCACAACAGGAAAAGTTGTTGAACTTGGAACGACCTCTTTACAACTCTTGAAACACCAAAAGATTCTAAATCAACTCTGATAGTACTGGCTTTTTGGCTAAGAGGTGTATAGGTATGATTTGAAAATCTTAGATCGTTTGAAAATACTTGAGTAGTAGAGAAGAGAGAATGAAGAATGAATTGATGATTTGAAATGAAAAGTTCTTCTCTATTTATAGGTGTTTTCTCGAACCGAACTCGGGCAGAGTTCGGGCAGAGTTCGGATGCAAATATCTCGCAAAAGAGACGTTGCTCGCTGATTTGGAGGCAACAAAAGTTTGAATTATTTTTGGCCGAACTCGGTCAGAGTTCGGACCGAACTTGGGCCGAACTCGGTTACGAGTTCTGTCAGGAGATATTTGAAAATCATTTGTAAAAACAGTTTTCAAAATATGTTTTTGGTTATTTGTAAAATCATTTGTAAAGGCTATTTTCAAAATATGTTTTTGAACATGTTTTGTAAATGAAATACGAAAGGTAAATAGGTAGGCTTTTGGAATATGGACAGATTTAACCGTAAGCCAGTCTTACCAAAATTGATTTTACAAAATAAATCCTAGACTCAATAAAATATAAAATACAGAATAAAATGAGAAATGAGTCTTCTGAAGATTTGATGATGTTGACGCTTTGTTTGATGCAGTACATCATCCGTTGAATTTGTTTTCATGTATCCTGAAATGGTTAGCAGCATTTTCTATATTTTGTGTATTGACTAAGTGTATGTTGATTATCGAAATCGGGTGTGACTATGGAATGGGCCAACACAAGGGACACAATCACAATACATCAATTTGAATGTTATAAAAATAATCAAAAATTCTCCAATTAATCATTAACATGATTTAAATTTTTATTTAATAACTAAAATAATCAATTTTACAAAAGTTCAAAATTACCCTCATTTTAGAAAAGTGGTAGTTACAATCCTTCCCCATTTAGAAAAATTTCGTCCTCGAAATTTAGGTTGATCGTACTCCTCTTAAGTCACATCCCCAACAATCATAGTCTTAGAATTTTTTTATCTAAATCATACAATTTGAAGGAATAACCTACGGGATCATGGCATACAATATCAGTCTGGGGTCTCATCTAGTTATACTAACCATACTACAGCACTAGGAAATCACAAGGTATCAAAACATACAAATGGTGTGGGGTGCATCAAAACATCTCAAAAGATATGCTATGGTCTAGGTCATAACTCACCTCCAACTAGGTCTGGTAACTAGAACTCCCTCCTGGAGACAGGACCTTAAGACACTTCTCATGAATCATGATCTTGTTAAAACTCTTCTTCCTTTTTTTATTCTCCTCTATCAACTTAATCATCTCGAAATTTAAATTCCTACACCTTGTCCTAAATTGGATCCAAAATCTCTAAATCGAACTTTATAAAATCCTCGAACTTGTTCAAATCGCTGTCCTCGAAATTATTCGAAGCTAATACTACTATGTCATGCAGGAACTTATTCTCCATTATAAAATCACCCTTCGCATTTCCTTCACGTACACCTTCAAATATTATCCTTCTTAAATTTTTAAAACCTCCACAAAATCTTTAATTAATATTTTTTTATAACTCAAAATTCTTACGTTCGTTCTGTTCCTAGTCATCCTCTTACCAACATCTTATTCAATTTTGTATCATCATCGCATTACAGTTAAATTCTCTTCTCCATTTCTAAATTTCTAAATTTAGCATCACAACCTTAAATGAAATATCTCGAGAATTAATACCCTAAAATTATTCAAGTTCAGAAAAACAAACCGACCTCGAATATCCTTGTTATTTCTAAAGTACACCTCCGAAATATTACTGTTCTAACCATCAATTTATACATCCTACTATTCTTCTGGTCAGCCAGAGGGGTCACTACCTCCTGAGCAATAGGAGGTGAAAACACGCTCTCAGTCATATCTGAAACTGCAGCTACGCTCAGGGGACAGGCTCTGGTCATGGGTGCCATACTGGAAGTAGAAAGGAAAAACAGGAAATCATCAAAGGCTATGAGGCAGACTAACATCCTATATGAAAACTGGGGATTATCATAAACAACAAAAGCTAACTACCATGGGTTACTATTCTACTGCCAAGGCTAAACTATTACTTTTAAGATACAGACACCATACAAGTCATCAAATCATTACACTAAGAAAGAATTATATCTAAATGAAGTTCTACAAAGAGACTAAATAACTGAAGTTATCCCCACTCCTAGGTTAATTGATGATGGAAAAAAATTACAGAAGTAAAATGGTATAGGTGATACTTTAAGAACCTTCTCAAGATATAATCTGATAATCATATACGTCTGTCCAAAATCATGATACTCATAATCCTCGCCATGCTAGTAAGCAAGGCTGCGATAAACGGTAGAGTCCATAACTCGGGTATGCACCTCTATAATCATGTCGTTTGGAGTCCTCGCTATGTGTCACGATCCGCTACCCAAATTGTTAGGCCGGGCCGAGTTATGTCCAGCCTACGCTTGAGATAAAACGTAGTAAGCTATTCTAAAGATAACAAGATAAGACTAAAGTGTGCTAACAGTTCTATATGTAATAATGAGTCAGAAATGTTCCAAACACAAAAGTCGTCTTGTATATAAATAAGTTCCAAGTACAGTCCAATATGTAAAACTGGATACAGGTCAAGTTACAAAATACGTAGTCTAATACATGACTACTCTCAAAAGTCCTGAGCAACTATACAAACTAGACGAGTTTTCCCGCAGGTACATCCTCGTAAAGTATGGCCTAGTCCTCGGTAGCAACTCCATAATAAGTATCACAAAGCAACTCCTCCTTAGTAAGTATATCTACAACGTTATCCTGTCAGGACGGGAGCAAGTACAGATTATAACAAACTAAATATACGAAACATGAAATGAACAAAAGTATAATAAACTGGAATCATGGCATATCATGGTTTAATTGGTTCTTTTAGAAATAGCAACATATGTTTTTAAAGTTTAAAACCGTAGCATGTACGTGATCGGTCAATATGTAAATAGGATGTACAGCAGTACATATCAAGTTTTCTGGAATGCACATACGTGTACAAACTGCATCAGTGTATATCCATACACAAATGCGGGATCAGAACATACGGCAAAGTTACATATAGAATGTTACCGTGCGCGGTAAATACATACGGAGAAGGGGGACATGATCACGTACTCTACTAACAGTTTTCCTTTAACCCGTTGTTAAACATGTGAGAGATATAAAAATTGTCCTAAGCATGGTAGAGACTGAAAGTAATACAACATGTGAAGATTTAACTTGCTACCCCAAGGATCAGCATTTAACATGGTTGGAAATCGCAGTTTATTGTTATAACAGTATGTAAAGTTTGTAGAGGTACTTGCCTTTAGCAAAGCAAGGTAGTGATAGAAATGCTAGAGATGTCTGGTGACTCGTCACTGTAAAAATAATACATAAACTTAGTTTTTATACTAAGTTAAACACTAAGACACTAGTTGTGCGACACGACTTTCTGAATGGACACCTAGCCAAATGATAACTTTAGCATAGGAGACCAATATAGGGTGACACAAAACCCAAACTAGTTTTCTAGGGTCTTTACACTAGTGTAGGGTGAGGTCCAATATGACTATAACTCAAATCAACACAAAACATTGTAAGTCGTAACCATTCAATAAATAAATCAAACTGTACACTTTGTTCCAATAATTTTTGAGATAGACAAAAAGCTTAATTTTACATAAAATAAAGTACCAAAATGATCCTTGTTAATTATAGAAATTTATAATAATTTTTTTGGAATTTATAAACCCTCATAGATATTTGTTAAACATATGTATCCTGAAAATGAGTTCTGTTTTCCTATTTTATAAAATGGCAAAATACTTATTAAATGTTGGAAAAATTATATTAAATTAGCTAAATTAACATAGTATTTAAATACAAATTTTCTCAGATTTTTATAGCACTTAAAATATATATAAAATCAAAAACAGCAAAGTAACAATTCTGGAAAACAATTAATTAACTATTTACTATTTTGTCCACGTATTCGAAATTGAACCGAAGTCCAGATACGGGACCCAAAGCCATGAATCAAGTCCAATATGACTTGTACATACTCTAAATGTATTAAACACAATTGGGCCCAAAAAACTCATGCTAGGTTTGGACATCAATTGGCCATGATTTATAAAATACAAAAATTTAAATATATATTAAATATAATATTTTAAAGTGGTAAAATATACAAGTCACAAAATTATATAATAAAATAACTGGTGAATTTATACATAACAATATTTGCACAAAAATTGAATTTGAATAATATATTATATACAACAATTATATTTACATATAACATAAATATATAGATATTATATATTATAATGAATAGTATGTATATTATATATA
>JANAVB010016797.1:1198961-1324593 GCA_029216955.1 Iris pallida | reverse complement strand
AAAAAAGTTTAAAATTCAAAATTACGGGCACCGTAATTCGAAATTTCAAAATACAAAAATAAAATTTTGAAATTTCAAAACTGTGGTTTGAAATTCGAAATTGCAAAACGAGGTCTGACTTCTGAGCGTTGGGTGGGGGGGTATAGACACAAAGCCCTAGGGGACCACGTTGGGGGGGATGGGCAGGCGCACTGCCCGAGGGGACAGCGAGAGGCGCGAGGAGCCTCGATCCCCCCGCGCACGTAGCACAAAGTCGAATGGCCGGCGGCGGGCCGGAGTGTGGCGACAACGAGAGGCGGGCAGAGGAGCGAGGGATCTTCGGCTGGACGGTCGCCGGTAGGAACGGGCGGGGGCCCGCGCAGCCGGGAGGGCGTGGGCCGACGAAGGAAATTGAAGGCGAAGGGGCAGGAGGTGGTCCGGCATCGGCCGGCGAGGCCGGAAAACGAATAGACGGGGCGCGTCTCCCGGCGCACGAGGACGAGGGGAAGAGCGCGGGCCCGAAGACGCACGTCTCGAGGGCGCGCTGCCAGAGCGGGGAGGGAGGGGCTCTACTCGAGGGAGGACGTGAGCCACGAGGAATCAGCGCGGTGCCCGGCGCAGAGCGCCGTCGGGGAAGGCCGAGAGAAGGGCGGGAAGAGGGGCCTCCGGTGAAGGGACGGAGGCAGCCGCGGACGCCGAGAGCGGGGACCGGGGGAGCCGACTTCGCGGGGAGGGGAGTCGTCCCGGCGCGGGCGCGCGGCTGGAGAGCACCGGAGGGCGGGGCCTACCTCCAGCGGAGAGAGCGCCGGAGATAGGAGGAGGCAGGGGGGGGGGACGCACCGCACGGAAGGGGCACTGGGGGCGGCGAAGCACGAAGGGGAGCCTCGGGGAACGCCGACGGGAAGATGTAGGCGGAGGCCGAGCCAGGTACGGAGGCAGGGAGGCACGAGGCAGAAGTAGAGCCGGCCGGGGACGGGAAAGGCCAGTGAAGAGAGAGGAGAGCAGGCGAGGCAGAGGAGGGGGCGGCGGCGGCGACGAGAAGCCGCCAGGGCGACCGCCCGATGCCGAAGGGGGGGTGACCGAAGCCACCCGAGACTAGGAGAGGGTCTCGACTCCCAAGGGGGATCCACCGACGGCAGAGGGAGTCCTGAGGGGGGCGCGACCCAGGGGGAAGCGGTGAGAGGCCACCGACGCCGGGACGTAGACCAGGTCGGGAGGAGGGGGAAGGATAGGGAGGGCCGCTCCGGTCGTACTAGGGGGGCTGCCGGCGGGAGCCCGTCGAGGGGAGGAAGACGCGCGTTGGGTCCAGCCGGGAGGGCAACGGGCCACCGCAGGGAGAGGAGACCGGACGGCGCCGAGGGGGGAGAGGCGACGGGCGTTGGGAGCACCCGGGCGGGAGGGGGCGCTACATGAGGATCGGCAGCCGGCGGCGATGGCGCGGACCGCGCCCGGGGGGGCCAACGCCGTCGGGAGCGACGACGACGGGGGTGAAGACCGACGAAGGGGGAGGAGAAGAGCCAAGGGGGAGGGGCCCTGGCGGAGGAAAACCCCCGCGGAGGGGTTGAGCGGCCGAAGACCATCTGGCCCAAGAGGGAGGGGGAGGGGGGTCCGATGGGGACGATGACACATAGGAGGGCGGTCGGGCCGAGGAGGCCGACCGGCCAACCCACCCAACCGGCCAGCGACGGAGTGGGGAGCAGCGTTCCCACCGGAGAGGGGAGCAACGACGCTCTAGAACGACCCATCTCCCAACTATAATATATATATATATATATATATATATATATATATATATATATATATATATATATATATATATATATATATATATATATATATATATATATATATATATATATATATCTAAATAATTGATAAAATAGTATCAATATAAATATTGGTTTTCTTTGTGTTTTTGATGAACACCTCATATTAATTTATATATATATTTAAATTCTGTCATTTAAATTCTGTCATTTAATTATGTCATTTAAATTTATGTCAAAATAAATACAGTACATATACTGTAATATATAAATAAATACAGTGCCTATACTGTAATATGCATTTTATAAATACAGTGCCTATATTATAATATTTAAATATGTACTCTATAAATACAGTGTCTATACTTTAATATGTAAATAAATTCAGTGCCTATATTGTAATATGTATTTTATAAATACAGTGTCTATATTGTAATATGTACGCTCTCAATTTCTGTATTTTAAATTCATTTACTTACATGTATTTAAATTTTGTATTTATTTATAATTTTACGTATTTTGTGCAAACGACCACTCTAAGTCCAAGCCTAGCATGGGTTGATTGGACTTAGGTGAACCTCCACATATTCGGGGTCTATTCGAGTCATGTTGGACTTGGTTATGGCCTCGGGCCCCGTATCTGGACTTCGGTTCAAATTCAGATACGTGGACAAATACATTAAATAATTATTTAATTAATTTCAGAATCTGTATTTTATGATATTTGAATTTTTGGACAACTTTTTATTGCTGAATAAATTCCATAAAAATTATTATAAAATACTATGTTATTTAAGCTAATTTAATATAATTTTTCCAGGATTTAATTTAATGTTTTGCCACTGTTTAAAAATAGAAAACCAGAACTCATGTTCAATGTACACTTGTAAACTGATTTTTAATAAATATTTACACTGAATTATAAATTCCGGAAAATTTATATTAAATTGCCATAATTAACAAGGATCAATTTGGTCTAATTTTTCATATAAAATAGGACTGTATAACTATCTTAATAATTATTGGAACACAATGTACAATTTGAATAATTAATTAATTAATATTGACTTGTGTGTTTTTATGGGTTTTTGGGATATTTTAGTATCAGGACCTTACCCTACCTTAGTGTAGAGACACTCCGTGTTGGTATAGATGTAACATCCCACATTGGACTACTAGAGCATCACTTAGCTAGTATCATGTCAACCCCTTGACTAATTTTTTTCCCTTATTTATTAAATTATTACCATTCGTTATTGTCACATTTACTTATTATATTTTTCTTTCTTTACTTAAAATATCAATAGAGGATCAAACAGGTAATATAAGAATTAATAGGGACCTGAGTGCAAAACTTGAGATTCAAATTCTCTATTCAGGGCTGACCCTCAAAATCCTAGTAACAGATTTCCCCCTCTTATGGAGATATTCTCAAATCCCCAATAGAGAAGCTCGAAAGCGGGTGCGGATCGTGACAAGTTTTTTTGGTGGCCCATGCAGGTCAACGTTAATCACTTCGATTACGTCACTGTACCGTCGTAAGCCTGCAAATAGGATTAGACTCATAGGATCTCATCCACGTGTCTTGACTCATTGTTGATTCTATTTTTGATCATTCATTAAATCATCGACTTGCATCCTGCTTGAAATTCTTTAACAGCTAAAAAGTTTCCTTTGTTACAGTTAAGATAGACCCTCAAGATAGGAACAATGCTCCCATGACCACCCTACCGACTGCAGGAGGATTTTTCACGTACATGACCCCACCGACACAAGGAGGCCAGCTCACTCATATGGGCAATCTGCCACAGTCGCAGCTCTCAAGATTTCGCAGAGAAGACATTCCACCACCTCCGCAGTTTCCTCTACAGACTCCACCACCAGCACCCATTCTGTCCCCAGCATCTGTCCCACCACCAGCACAAGTTCCACATCCAGTACCAGGCATGTACCCAGCACCAACGATGTATCTAACTTTTTCTATACACCCAACCTTGGCGATGTATCCAGCTCCTATGACGCATCCGACACCTACGATGTATCCAGTACCTATTCTGCCTTCGCCACCAGCACTGGACAATGTCATGCTCCTCGGGATCTTCCAGCAGCAAGCCAACATGTTTCGCGACACTTTGAGAGAGGCTTTTCAGATTAGAGATGCTCCCCGACAGCGCCCTGGAACTTCTAAGAACTTCATGGACCTCAGGCCCAAGAATTTCTATGGGACAGAAGTGATTCTCTACGCTGATGAGTGGTTAGAAAACGTGGAACGATATCTGAAGATGGCTCGAGTTCCCGAAGATCTGAAGATCGAGTCAGCTAGTGGACAACTTTTTGACATCGCACGGACGTGGTACCAAGGCGAGCCCTGATTTTCTGCTCCAGACGTAACTTGGAAGGAATTCAAGCGACTGTTTAAGAAGAAATTCTATCCATACATAGCACGAGAGGCATTGGTGAGTCAGTTCGAGCACCTAGAGCAAGGTAATCACACCGTCGACGAGTACACACCAGAGTTTTCTCGCCTCAGCCATTTCGCAGAGAGCTTGGTCAGCACCCCTGAAGACAAGGCACGACGAATCAGGAAGGGACTATCTCACGAGATTCATTTAGCCATCGCCACCCGCCGAGCTACTACTTACGAGGAGATTCTTGAGGTCGCCCAAGCTGTAGAAGAAGAGCTGAGTCACAAGCCAAAGAGGAATCGAGATGCATTCGGAGGAGGCAACAACCAATCAGCACCGACAAAATGTCCCAATATTTCAGGGAAGACCTCAGCACAGCACCATCAACAACAGCCACAAGCAGCCCCACGTCAAGTCCAAGATGTTCCTACCTGCCAGTATTGTTCGAAGAAAGGCCACACAAGAAAATTATCGTGACAGATTAGGATTGTGTTGGACTTGTGGATCCAACCAACATTTATCTCAAAATTACCCGAAGAGAAACACGAGCACCCCACCACTACCAACCGCACAAGGAGGAAAAGCTCTTGCCATGATCATGGAAGATGTGGCGATACCGCAAGGAGCAGCTAGCAAAAATTTCCAGTAGATGTTCACAGTAGTATAGATTGGCCTATATTTCTTTGATTTAAGAGGAATTGAATTACCTTTATAGCAGTTTAAGTTAGACTATTCATTCTAGTAGATCACTACTCATTAAATTTCGAGGACGAAATTTGTTTAAGAGGGGGGTAGAGTTGTCAACCCCTTGACCAATTTTTTTCTTTGTTTATTAAATTATTACCATTCGTTATTGTCACATTTACTTGTTATATTTTTTTCTCTTTACTTAAAATGTCAATAGAGGATCAAACAGGTAATATAAGAATTAACAGGGACCTGAGTGCAAAACTTGAGATTCAAATTCTCTATTCAGGGCTGACCCTCAAAATTCGAGTAACAGATTTTCCCCTCTTATGGAGATATTCTCAAATCCCCAATAGAGAAGCTCGAAATTGTTTAAACACAATTTTCCCTATCCAAATTTCTTGAACCTTATATTGGCTATTCTGCTCTAAGCCGACTCCCAAAGGGTCCTATCTATTTAAACTCAAATCTAAGATCAAGTTGGATTTTCTCAAATCTTCAGAACAAATATCGATTATCCACGATTAGTATATATATATATATATATATATATATATATATATATATATATATATATATATATGGAGCGAGAACAACCGAATTTCCTCCCCTCAAACCCTAAAAATCTCGATCGTCGTTCTGTGCAAGAGCCAGGACATCTCCCCCAGTCAACTGCTCTCCTGGAGCCAAAGAAGCAGCCACAGGTAACCCCTCTTCATAACCACACTATATAATTTCCCAAATCCCGTTAGTTTGTTCTTAATTCAATAAGGATTATAGGTATTCGATTAAACTCCTGTTAGGAATCCAAGTATGATAACCAGGGGTTTAGAGTGTTGTATCAGACTTGGAGAATATATCATAAGCCGTGCAGACCGTACCATACTATTATAGTGTCATTTCTTGCCACGCAAAACCTAAGTATGTTTCGTAGATACAACCATGTTGGACGAACCTGAGTTTAGATGTCGCAAAGGGCATGGAGTCTGTTCTATGTAAGGAGTATCGGACCCTTCCTGATACGGGTAAGTATCCAAACATATGAGAAGAGTGGAGAACTGCAATATGCAGTAGGCAATTGGGAGTGTAGGCAAGGAATTATTTGTTGACAGTTCTAGTAAACTAAATTTAACCCCAATTGCATATTCAAAGATTACTAAATGGGAATCTGATTGAATTTGCTGAAGTTCCCCATGGAAACTGCGGTTGCTGGTATGATATATAAATCCCAACCCAGTGTTAGTTTTTTCGATTCAATCGAATAATGTAATATAATTTTGATTTGGAGACTTGTGTGTATTGGATAATTACATAGATATATGAGATCTGAACTGAATTCGAGGGAGATGCAAGCAATTCTTTAGTCCTCAGTGATAGTCTTGACTGGTGAAGGTACAAGTTGGCATGGTGATGGCTGTGGTCGTGTATATATTATGATGGACAGTATGGTTTAGATTTGGTGGGTAAACTAGTAATACAAGTAGGCATGGAGATGAGTGTAAGCCTTAGGTAGTGCTTAGAAAAAATAGAGTATAGCATTTGTGTATAGGAAAGGAGTATCGGGTTGGAAGTTTAGACGGTTAAGGTTGGGGGATGTATGATGTATCAGAGAAAGAATTACATGAAATAGTATACCTGGTATATTGGGGTAACAAGGTTTGGGTCGGGGTACAACTGAAGGTGTATTACCATGACAGAGGTGGTACAGATTCAGTCATCGAATTCAATAAGCAAGGTCATGGTAGTAGGGAGTAAGGTTTTTAGTACAAGGAGACAGTCGAGTATAACATTAGGGGAGAAACTTTTAGTAGACTGATTCGTTTAACTTTGGTATGTAAATCGTATGCCTTGTATCAGTTCAACCCTGCTACATTTCAGGGTGTCTAATGACCTCAATTTTAAGGTTGAACATAAAGGCCAAACCTCAAACTAGGCACTTGACTGTAGGGAAGTCGGGAATACATTACACGAATGTATTAGAAGATGGGATATATGGTACCAGATATAAGGGTGTGTCCAATGTCCAGATAAGACAATAATGACAAATCCTGTGCAATAGTATACAGCCTTGGTCAATACTCATAAATGCCATCTTGAGTACAAAACCCTATGTGTAATATTCAGCAGGTAATGGTTGCGATCAAAACACAGTTTGGACACATTTGTCAGTGTGACAATGATTGGGTAGTGCCTGGATAATGAGAAAACCTGATGTATAACCACACATAAGAATTAGGGGTGTGAGTGTCTTTGGTTGAGTGTGGGCTTCATAATCGAGAACTAAATAGCTGTAGCGAAGCAAAATCTGCCATATGGATACAGATTTAGGAATTATTGTAGTATCCATGTATAAGAGCCTAGGACCAATGGGTAATCATGCATAAAACAGATGTAGTGGTTAGGTGGAGTTGAACTAAAGACCAGTTATCAAGAGAAGAAAGGGTGAGTGTGGGTCACTGGGGTCCATACAAAGTAGAGATAAGTAACTAACATATAGATAGGAAATCGATCCACCACAGGTAAAGAGAAGTTGTGTCAGAACTAAGCTCCAAAAACCTTAAAAGCCAAATAGATAGATTTTTCTTAATGTAAACGTGTTATTGACATTGTGGTTTATAAAATAGGTTAATTGGACTTTGATTCAGTGCTCGACCCGTGCCAGCAGCTCAGGACCACATGCAAGTATACCTTGCCTCCCTCTACAGTTTATTTACATTCTTATAGCCCTTCTCTTGATATGTTATCATCGGGCTTCTCTGGTTGATTTTGGTTTATATGCTTTACTTTATATCATGTATATTAGTTTATTTGTCTTGTTCGTATATCATCATCATCATTCATGACTTGATACTGTAGTTATACCGAATTCGTGTCGTCACATGTATCATGAATGAGTCATATTGTGTCGTAGGATGTGTAAGTCATGACGGAACTGTTGTACCTTGTTTTGGAATTTCTACCTACGAGTCCACACTAGGGGCGAGGGTAATTTCTTGAAGCTAACCTGCGAGTCCACACTAGGGGCAAGGGTTAGTAGTTATCTGTTCCGTACCTGCGAGTCCACACTAGGGACGAGGGTGATTCTTGAAGCTAACCTGCGAGTCCACACTAGAGGCGAGGGTTAGTAGTTGATCAAACCTGCGAGTCTACACTAGGGGCGAGGGTGATTCTTGAAGCTAACCTGCGAGTGTATGTCCTAAAAATCAAGTTGCATCTATCAAATAGGCAGAGAATTCTCAACTGCGTACCCTTAAAATGGACTGCGCAGGAAACAGATTGCGCTACAAATCGAATGCACGAGCTGAACTGCGCTACCACCAGAGTGCGCTACGCTGACGTGGCAATGCCATCATTACCTGACAAAGATCGGATCTTCTGACAGCCTGACAGCCCAAAAAATAAGGAGTCTGTTCATTTTTTGTGCGACACAACGCTCGAGAACAGCTGTACAGCTTCAGCACAATCAGCCAGTCCAACCGTAGCGCAGTTTGACCCAGCATGAGTCCCAGCGCTTTCCAGTGACTAGAAGGAAGCGCAGTCTGAAGCTAACGCTCTTCGGTTAGCACAATTCATCAAATAACTGACATTTATTACGTAGATTACATGCTATCAATTGCTCGCCACATGGCAACTGCCTGTAAATGACCAAGCACATTTCAATCAAACAATGCCACACGTCTGAATAAAGTTAGCCCACGATCGAGCAACTGCCTAATAGACCAGCGCAGTTTACAGTCTGCGCAATCTGTCGCCAGCGCAGTTCATCATGCGCAATCCAGAATAACTATAAATTAGTTATTTCTAGAACTCTATAAATAGAGTTTCAAGTCCTTCATTAAGGAGATCAGATCATTATTATCATCAGAGATCAGGAGTTCTTGCCTAAGTGCTGCTGCATTCTTCAGAGGCTATCGTCTTCAAAGTTCACATCGTCCAAGGGATAAAGCGATCGTCTTCAGATCGAATTCCTATAGTTGTACTTTTTCAGAATTCAATTGTAATCTTCTTACAAAGTTTGTGAAATAAAGACCTTTGTTTTTGTAAACAAAATGGCGACTCTGCTGGGGACGACTTTCTCCTCCGACGAGGAAGTGACAACTCAATGTGACGTTGCATCTATCAGAAAGATGCAGAAGACGCTAGTTGTGAAGGTCAACCAGACTGCCTACGAAGAAATGATCAACTCTGGGGCTACTCGTCGCACTGTGGCCTCTGCCAAGAATAGAGTCTGTTCAGTGTGGACTCCGAAGTCCTCTGCACAATCCTCTACATAGTCATCTGTGCAACCTGCTGTCTCTGCTGCCAAAGAACCATTAGCCTCTCCTGTCCTTGCGCAAAACATCACCTGCGCTGCCAAAGCACAAACCAGAGCTTCTACTGTCCATGTACAGTGCACTGCTCCTCTTGCTGCAGCGCAATCCACAACCTATGCTGCCTTGGCAAAATCCAAAACCCCTCTTCCTCTGGCGCAATTGGCGAAGTCTTTCCCTCCTGCGCAATCCACTGCTCCTTCAAACAGAGCGCAACTCAAGCCCTCTGTTGCCAAAGCTTCACTTGTTGCTTCCTCTAAAATACGAGTTGCACCTCCTGCTTGTTCTATGGCCAAGGGGCAAGTTGCTGCTTCTTCTCTTGTGCAACCCACAGGGGGTAGTCTTTTGACTGTTCCTCCTCCGTCTCAGCATAAACAGAAAGGCCCTTTGGTCTTTTCTCGATCTTCCGTAGTCCAGAACTCGGAAAATAACAGAGGGAAACGCTTTTTAGCCAACCCTTCATCACAAAATAAAGAAAAAGGCCTTTTGGTCTTTTCTCAGTCTTCTTCGGATTTTACTGCAGAAGATCCATTTGAATGTTCTTCGGCACTAAACAGTATAAAAACTTTCCCTGCTAAAGGGAAGAACATTGATCAAAGAGGCATCTTGCCTACTCCAGTTGCACATTTCCAAGATCTCCCAACTCTTCGTATGTCCCGCTCAAAGCAAGGAAAATTACTGGTGTCTCAGACAGAAACCCCTGGGGGTGAGTTTATTGATCTACGGGTTTATCTCAATAGACCTCGGTCTATATCAACTTCGGCGAAATGCAAGCAACCAATGCCGAAGATGAACTTGCATCATTGGTAAACTTCCAGGATGAAAAATCCTGACACCTATGCTAACGAAGTGAGTAATTTCCTGTATACTCACGGGACAAAACATCTGAAGAGCCAGAACCATGTTCCGAATATTGTCAAAGAATACGAACCTCAAACTTCTTCTCGTCCCGTCATTGTTCCTGACCTCCGAGAGCACCTCAAGCAAAAGTGGGACAATATCTCAAAACCTTCAGTTCAACCACTTAAACGCCATTGCAATCACAAGGTTGTCATCAAGTGCTGTTGCCAGACAACAAAATGATCTGTCTTCGATCGTCTGAATTTTGCAACTTCTGAACCAATGTCAGAAGACGAAGACGAAATGTTGTATGCTTCCGTCAACATGGCTTCTCGAGGCACTGGGGGTAGAAAGTGTCCAAATACGGTAAGCCTCGCAGGCCCAGCCAGCGGTACTTGGTTTACTCCAAGAATCATCTGAAGGAGTATTTCGACACACCCGATCCTAAAGTTGAGACACAATCAGTCATAGGAACCTTCTCCAAGATTCCTCTGGTCGTCTTCATATTTCTCATTCAGGGGATGATTCCTTCTCTGATTATGATGCATACAATAAAAGTTCTGAAAAGACAGTGTCTTCTACTGTACCTAGAGAAGTGACAGCCTACGTTGTCATTGAAGACCCAGATGCTTCTAGTTTGGCAAATCAAGAACAACGAATAGCTACACTGGAGGATAAGCTGAAGACCATGGCTGAAATTGTCGCAAGTATGCATTTTATCATTGTGGCCCAACATACAGTACCACCGACTGCACCTGCTGTAAATCCTGAGATTATAGCATCGTCGGTGCCTGCCAATGCAAGTCAGGGGGTAGTATCTCCTCAAATATCCCCTGTACAAATTTAACCCATACCCAGTCAGTCAGGAGCTGGGGGTAGTACTTACCACGCTGTTCCTCCCCCTAACACTATAATTCAGCCTGCTCCTTTTTCATACTAATGAAGCTGTCAAACTCTTGCGCACTCAATTCGAGGCTTTTAAAGAGAAGGACAATTTACAGAGATTGGGGATCAAACAACCCTATCCGGTTGAATGGAAGGAAGTCCCATTCCCTCCAAAGTACAAGATTTCCATAATTTCGCTGTTTGACGGCAGCACTTCTCCGAGTCAGTTCATTAACCACTTTGAGGTAATGACTGTTCAACTTTAGCCAAATGACACTCTTCTAACTAGGGTATTCATCGGCTGTTTAGCCGGCGTAGCATACGATTGGTACATGAGCTTGCCTGATGGCTGTATCACCTCTTTTTCGGGTTTTAAACAAATCTTCTTGGAGCGATTCTACGAGGGAATCAATGACATGACCATGTCAGCCCTCAACAAGATCAAACAAAGACATAATAAAACCGCTGAGAGTTTCATTGAAAGATTCCGCCGAGAAGCATTAAAGATGCCTCATGGAACTCCGGCCACTGTAACTATAGATACCTGCAAGGCAAATCTTTTGCCTATTATCAGCATGTGGACGGGGTCAACTCAATTTCAAGACTGGCCATCATTTATTGTTAATGCTAAAGCAGCTGAAATTAGCGCTGACAAGTTCAAGCAGTTGGGGGTACACATGTCTAACCCCGACCGGGATGAACACCCGACATCTAATAGCGGTAATCGCCAGAACAACCGCAAGGGTAAAGAAACCTTGAATATCAATCTCAAGAACAAGGAATCCCTGGCTGTCAACGTGGCTCCACCTACGTCTACTTCTACTCCTTCTGCCCCTCCACCAAGGGAACCTCGTCCGAAAGTAGAGTACTCCTTTGATGAGAATGACACCGTGAGCATCTTTTATTGCTTGATCAAAAGCAATAAGCTCCAACTCCCAGACCCGAAGAAGCCTGACGAGGTCGGTAAGACTGATCATCCCAAATATTATGTTTATCACAGGTTTATTGGTCATCCCACTTGAGCATGTTATGTGCTCAAAGGCAAGATTCAAGAGCTAGTCAACGCTGGTGTTATCACCCTTCAACAAGATGAGAAGACTGTTACCGCGAATATGGTCTCAGTACAGTTCGATGACTTCCCTCTACAGATGGTACAGCATGGTGTTATCCCTATTCCCAAGGCCACTCTTAAGATCGAGAATCTTCCTCCTCCACGGAGTGAAGGTCTCGTCCCCTTATCCCTTGATAACGGTAAAATTATATAGATTCACCCTGATCTTGTTGCAGACTTCGAGGCTCCTTCCTCGTCTAAGCAAAAAGACCGCTCCAAGAGCAGAACAAAGATCTACAATATGGTGTCTTTTGACCCCATAGTTGAAGAGGAAATCCTGCTGGGCACCAGGTCAGGGAAAGCCTATTTACGAGAATTTCTTGAAACTCAAGAAAACCCTGCTTCTTCTTTCGAGTCTGCTCCAGTGCAACCTGTCTCTACTGAGGACATCCCTTCTGCATCTTTACCGGTTGTAGAACCCATTCCTCCTAAACCGACAACAGCCGATAAAAGCAAACAACAAGTCCGCTTCGACAAAGTTTTGAAGAAGTCATCCCCCTCTGGACTTGAAAAGCCATATAACTTTGACATATTGGCTCAACTGGCCAACACACCGGCTAGGCTGTCCATCTTCGAGCTCTTACGCCTCTCTAAAGAGACTCGAGAAATACTGAGTGAGGCTTTGATGCAGGCAGATACTTGCCTAACTCTTCTTAAGAAACCTGAGGCAGAACCTGTCTCTTGTCTCCATTGTCACAGTGTGCTGGAATTAATTCCAAATATTACCTTCACACAAGATGACATGTTAATGGAAGACAATCGACATGACCGTCCTCTCTACTTTACAGGATATGTCGACTCTATGAAGGTAGATCGTATTCTGATAGATCCAGGGTCAGCACTCAGCATCATGCCTAAGACAATGTTGGATGCTCTGAAGATTCCAGTGCATAGCCTCTCCAGCACTATCACTACCATTCTGGGATTCAATCAGGGAAGAAGTGAACCTTTAGGCAAGATACGCCTGAAACTCCAAATCGGCAATCTTCGCACGAAGGTGACCTTCTATATTATAGACAACCATGGTTGTTCCTACAATGCTCTTTTGGGGAGACCATTCCTGCATGAACACAACATTGTTCCTTCTACTCTCCATCAATGCTTCAAATACGTTGATGACAAAGGAGAAGTCCAAAAAGAATTTGTGGATCTCTGCCCATTTAAAGGCATTGAAGCACATTGCAACGACGCTCGCATGTACAAAGAAGAGTTCATGAAGGTGGTCTTAGCCATGGATGGTGAAGATGAACAGGAAGCAGTGCCCAGTGATACTCTCATCATATCTGTCAAAGGGCGTGTCTCTCATCCTCAATCCTCCAAACCACTAGCTATTCATCTGCTAGTCCAGAAGCAATCGACTAGTGATAATCAAGATCAAAGGGAGCTCACCTCTTCTGAGCCACTGGTTATCGACTTACGTCGTAACAAAGATCAAAAGGAGCTCATCTCTTCTGAGCCGCTTGTTATCGACCTCCGTCGTAACAAAGATCAAAGGGAGCTTACCTCTTCTGAGCCGCTTGTTATTGACCTTCGTCATAGCAAGCCTCCTCCTCGCTCTTCTTCTCCTCCTCTTGTAATCGATCTGACCAAGCCGGCTAAGGCTAAAGGTCCTATTGTAAATATGGATGTACAAATCAATGAAAAAGCATCTACTTTTCAGTATACTGATGTCATTTATCATACTAAATGCTATTTGGATATACTAGACAGCTTTCAGTCCTTTACAATAGGAGTCGTACAATCCCTGCAGACGGAAGTATTATTTGAACATCCAGATGACTCATATTTTGTTGTCCCTTCTCGAAAGAGAGGCGAGAGTCCAATACTTTTTAGTAAAGGGCCAGAACAAAAATTCAGCTATACGGATGATAGCAAAAATAACGATATGGGACGTCTCCAACTTCGTCGCTATAGTCAACAATCAAAAGATATCATCTGAAAGATGGATTATGACTTCAAGAATGGCCTCAATTACGGTAAGGGTAAACGAACTCCTATTCGTACGGTTGTTCCGAAGGGAAAGTCAGAGATGTATTACCGCAGGACGAAAAGAGGTCTCGGATATACTTCACCTTCGGTTTTATCTCCAGCAGCCTCCGAGTCTGATAGTGAGGAGCGCTCTAACTCTTCTGATTCCAGATCTTGGGATTCTGACACTAGTATCGGCCATGTTCATTGACTGATTGTATCTTCTAACATGGTCTCCGCTGAACTTCAAGAAGGTTATCACGAAGATATCGAAAAAAATCCCGAAACATATCCTTGGGCTCAACGAATGGATACCCAATGGAAACTCCGATTCGAGCAACGGGAACCTTCTACCGAAGATCAATTGGTTCAAATTAACGTGGGAGAAGACGGGCCACCTCGTCCAATATTCATCAGTAAGAACCTCCCAGAGGCGGATAAGCAAGAATTAATTTTTCTTATTCGAGAATACATTGATGTCTTTGCTTGGAGTTATGAAGACATGCCAGGATTAGATCCCAAAGTTGCCACTCATAAACTGAATATTTTGCCTAATGCAAAGCCAGTCAAACAGCAGCAAAGGTGATTCAATCCAGAAATAATGGACGCGATTGATGATAATATCAAAAAGCTCATAGCTTGTGGCTTTATTCGAGAAGAACAACATCCAGATTGGGTAGCCAACGTTGTTCCAGTCTTGAAAAAAAATAGCAAAGTTTGAGTTTCTATCGACTTCCGGGATCTTAATGAAGCCTGTCCAAAATATGAGTTTTCTCTCCCTATTACAGATGTTATGATCGACAACACTTGTGGGTTCGAAAGGATATCCTTCATGGATGTATTCTCCGGATACAATCAGATTCGGATGAATCCTGAAGATGAAAAACATACTTCTTTTTGTACTCCTCGTGGAGTCTACTGCTACACAATGATGCCATTTGGTCTCAAGAATGCTGGTGCAACTTACCAACGAGCTATGAGTACCATCTTTCGAGATCATCTGTGCAAGACTGTCGAATGTTATGTTAACGATATTGCTGTCAAGAGTCATCTAAAGGAAGATCACATCCAAGATTTAACAACTATCTTCGATCTAATGTGCCAGCATCAACTTAAAATGAATCCCACCAAGTCATTCTTGGGTGTCTCTAGTGGTAAATTTCTCGGCTTTGTCATTACCTCTAAGGGTATACACATGGATCCCGAGAAGATCAAAGCCATTCAAGAGATGCGTCCTCCATGCAACTTAAAAGAGCTACGAGGATTCCAAGGTCGACTTGCGTACATCAGGAGATTCATTTCAAATCTGTCTGGATGTTGCAGACCATTTACCCAGTTAATGAAGAAGGGTGTATCTTTCATTTGGATTGAAGAATGTCAACGAGCATTTGATGATATAAAGTAATATCTCATGAACCCACCAGTCTTGGTGCCACCAATTTCAGACATACCATTCTTAATGTATGTCCGTGCTATGGATCATTCATTGGGTGCTTTACTTGCCCAGAAGAACAAAGAAGGCCATTAATAAGCCATCTACTATCTTAGTCGTACCACGATTGGTGCTGAACACCATTATAGTCCGGTTGAGAAAGAATGCCTAGCTCTTATGTTCGCTGTTCAAAAGACTCGGCAATATATCATTGGCCAAACTATTCACATCATTTTCCGAGTTAATCCTCTTCGGGTACTGATAAAGAAGCCTAGTACACTCAATTCTCGACCGGCTACATGGGCCATTCTTCTAGCCCAATACGACATGATTTATGTTCCGCAAAAGTCCGTTAAGGGTCAAGCACTGGCTGACTTTTTAGCAGCTCATCCTGTTCCAGAAACATCTAAGCTTTATGATGAAATTCTAGACGAAACACTGGAATCAAACATGATCTCTGAAGAATTTCCTACCTGGCGTCTATTCTTCGACGGAGCATCCCGGATCGGGCCAAATGGGACCATTGTTGCAGGAGTTAGGATTGTACTAGTCTCTCCAGAAAGATTAGCTATCCAAAGAGCCTATTCTTTAGATCAGCCATGCTCTAACAATGTGGCTGAATACAATGCCTTGCTTATCAGACTCCAATTAGCTAAACAGTTGGAGGTTGAATATCTTGAAGTCTATGGCGATTCTAAACTAGTTGTTAATCAGATTAGAGGTACATACGAAGTCCGCCATCAAGATCTAGTGCCCTATCATGAAGCTGCAATTTACATGGCTACATCATTCAAGACCTTCTTCATTGAATATGTTCGACAAGCTTGCAACACTGAGGCAGATGCTTTAGTTAATCTCGCGACAGTCTTAGCCATTCCTGTCAAAAGACAACAAGTGGTTGTTGTTTCCAATAGAGAGTTGTTCTGTGTGGAAAACAATCGTAGCATCGACTTCAGTAATTTCGCTGAAATCAATGTTATCGATAAAGATTGGAGAGCTCCTTTCATTGACTTTGTAGTTCATGACATACTTCTTGAAGATCCTAAGGAGGCTACGAGTATTCACCGACGATCTCTTCGATTCTACTACAATCAGACCACCAAGACTCTCTATCGACGGACTTATGACGGTCTACTCTTGCGCTGACTTGCTGGTGATGAAGCGAAGAAAGTATTACATGAAGCTCATGATGGTGTTTGCGGAGCACATCAACCCGGCCCTAAACTACAAGATCGTATCCGACGAATGGGTTATTACTGGCCCTCTATGGTATCTGATGCTATTGAATATGTTAGAAAATGTCGAGCCTGTCAAATCCATGCAGATTTCATCCATCAACCGTCAGAATTTCTTCATCCGACTGCTGCTTCCTGTCCTTTTGAAGCTTGGGGCATGGATATTATAGGTTATATCAATCCTCCTTCTTCTAAAGGACATCGGTTTATACTAGCTATAACGGATTATTTCTCCAAATACTAGCTATAACGAATTATTTTTCCAAATGGGCCGAAGCTATACCTTTGGCTGAAGTCAAAACCAGCAGTGTTATCAACTTTGTCAAACATTATGTCATCTACAGATTTGGTGTACCTTGACGAATCATTCATGACAATCGATCTTAATTCATCAGTCAAAAGTTTATAAGGTTCTGTGACGATCATCGGATTGACAATATCGCCTCTACGGCTTACAATCCTGCTGCTAATGGCTTGGCTGAAGCCTTCAACAAGACTATCATCAAGCTCCTTAAGAAGTTTGTGTCTACTAATGAATGAAACTGGAGTAAAAAGCTTGAAGAATGTCTATGGGCCTACCGCACTACGGTCCGCAACCCTACAGGCTGTACACCTTCTCTCTGGTGTACGGTTACGAAGCAGTTCTGCCTTTGGAACTTCAAATTCTATCTTTAGGATTGCTATCGCTAATGAGTTGACGACAGAGAACAATGATCTTCTTCGACTTCAAGAACTGGAGGCGCTCGATGAGAAGCGACTATTGGCTCAACAACACATAGAGTTATATCAAGCCCGTATCTCGAAGACTTTCAACCATAAAGTTAAAGTCAGAGCCTTTCAGAAAGGAGAACTCGTTCTTACAGTCAGACGTCCCATGACTATGACTCACATAAGCAAAGGCAAGTTCGATGCAAAATAGGAAGGGCCTTATATCGTAAATAAAGTCTTCTCAAATGGAGCCGTTCATTACATTCATTCGACGGTTCACCCGTTCATTCCATTCATTTGACAGGTTCACCCATTCATTACATTTATTTGATGGTTCACCCATTCATTCCATTCATATGATGGTTCATCCGTTCATTCCAACGATTCATTTTTGTTCATACACTTTGACGGTTCATCCGTTCATTTCGACGATTCATTTCGTTCACACATTTTGACGATTCATCCGTTCATCCACATCAGCAACTTGTCACGTATTTATTACCTTTGATTAAGTTGTCTACCGAAATAATGATATTCAACAAATTATATTCTGCCATGTCCACACTGCCTCTGAGCAGATATAATGAATATAATTATTTTCTTAATCAAGAAATTTCTAAATCAAGAAATATATCATGTCCTGAACCTTTGAATATATTTTCTATCGCTATTATTTATATCCGTAATGGGATATACAATAAATAATAGAGCCACAAAAATAATGTCTTTTTATTGATCAAAATAAAAGGCATTACAAAAAGACATATAACAAAGGAGAAAGTACAAAAGATTTTCACTCAATCGGTGGGGTCATTAGACTAGCTATCTGCTGCTTCAAGGTCTGAAGACGTTCTTCATGATAATCCAGCACCTGCTTTCTAGCTTCCTCCATTCCAGATTTATCGTCGAATGTCGGCAAGGTCACTAGTCGGCGAGCAATTTCATCTTGATGAGACGTGACAAACTCATTCTTTTCGTGGGTCAGAATGTCTAGTTGCTGAACTGCAACTTGATATTGTGTCGTCTCTTCCTCAAGAGCAAGTTGAACGACTCTCAACTCTTTCTGAAGTCGAGCAAACTCTACATTCAGTTCAGCAACCTTCTTTTCTTTCTTCCCAGCAGCAGACGCTAATATCTCCACCTGGGAGTCATACTCTGAAGACTTTGTAACGAAAGTGTCCAAGAAAATCTTGAAATCAGCTTTCGTAACTTCGGCTTCTCGAGTCATCTTTTCAAACTCAGCATTCACCAGGGGCTCTACATCCTCCCGATTAAGATCTTTGTAGATCTTAATGGATTCCTCCAGCTCATCCAGTATATGTTCAAGATAGGCAGCTTGAGCTTCATCACCCTGACTTCGGATAGCACTGATCAGATAAGTAGTTGGACTTCGGACAGTGATGAAGCCAACATTCTCTCTTTCCATCACCCTTTCTACTATGGGTCCTAACGAAGTGAAGAAGAGGTTGGTGAAGGAACCAACTATAAATTTATTGGTAGTCGCTGCACTGGGTGTAGCAGCTACTCCTACAGAAGTTGAAGCAGCAGAGGCCTGTAAAGGCGGAAGGTCGGCTTCTGGAACACGGGCTAAAGTCTCTCTGGACAAGGGAGCCATAGTGGAGCTAGTTGCCCCTCCCAAATGTTCCTCTGCGAAATCAAATAAACATCATCAGTTTGCTGTCATTGTCGATTATCAAAAAGGATCAGAAATAAGGGTAAGCTTACCATTGCTGGGTTTAGTGACCAAATTGTCATTTATTGGCATAGGCTGCAGCCTCGCAGAAGTAGCTTTAGACATCACTGCCTTACTGCTTCCTGGTTCAGAGCCGCCTGATAAATGACGGCTACTGCTAGCCATCGCTTTTGTCTGCATTATATCAGTACATACTGGAGGAATTTGAGAAGGTTGAATTTTTGCATGAATGAAAGTTAAGATGTCAGTCATTTGATCTATAAAAGAAGATTATTAATATCAGCCAATACCTCTTGGTTCAGTGACAGTAGCTTCCTCCGGTGCTACGTCATTAACAGTGTTCTTTTCTTGGGATGCATGGGCATCAGCATCCTCTTCCAGATTCAGATTGTCATCCTCGGTAGATGTTTCTTCATCGTCTGCTCGTGCTTTCTTGCTATCACTTGTGTCGACTGGATCGATATTATCATTGAAGCCGAAGTCACCGTCCTCCAGGGCCTCGATCATCAATCGATCTTCTTCAGCCCGACGCGGTCGTGGTGTAGCGGGAAGAGGGGCAGTTTCCGTTGTAAGTGTAGGAGATTGTACTACTTCGACATATGATCCTGGCTCATTAATTGGGATTGGAGCTGCAGTTGCTTCTCTTGCTTCTGCAACCCCATCCATTATCTCTGCGGTTTCCTCTCTTGTCTCTGCAACCTGGTCTCCTTTCTCTGTACTGGAAGCTTCCTGCCTGGGCTCGGGAGCAGGTGTCAGAGAAGGCATCATAACCCCGGCGATAGCATTGATCAAGGCCGATGTATGAGTAGATCTCGGGGGAGTGGTTACTTTCTTTCTGAAAGCTAATTTCGTTCTGCATAGAGGTTCTTCTGGGACCTCCACGTCTACTGCGTGTGGTTTTCTTTGAATGGAAGTAGGAGTTGTTGACTCTTCTCTATGAACAAACTCGACCTGTAGCCGAGATTGCGAGCGAGTAGTGACTCTTTCTTAAGAGTCCACGGCAGTCTTCTTCTTCAAGACAGGAGAAGATGTTTCTTCTGTCTTCCTCTTTTTCTCCTTGGTCGGAGATCTTATAACTTTCAGAGAGACACGTAATGGCTCGTAGACTTCTTCGAGGAAGTTGGCTTCCCTCGAAGCTTCTAAAGGTACATCAGCTGGCTCGTGCTCTTCATCATTACCAGGAAGTACCATAACAGGTGCTCCTTTCTTAAATCGAGTTGCCATTGCAAAGCTGTCTGCTAGATTAAAGTTCTCGACAAAAGTGTTTGCTGATGTATAAAAGATCGAGTAGGTGTATAGCATACGAGGGCCCCGATTGCTTCTTATCGGCATTGAGAATGTCGTCCTTGTATCACGAGCATTATAATATGCCCAAGCCCGGGCTCCATCAATTAAAAATCTTTTCCCTGTAGGTATGTAATAGCATTACCTACATGAAATTGGTCATAACCGAATTGGCGTACAAATCGGCTGGGGAGATAAGGCTCGTGATAACATTCCTCTTCAAACCGGTACACCAAGTGGGATGACCGAATTGTTCTCAACCAGTCGAAAGCTGTATGGCCCAACGGCTGCATACTCATAGAGTCGACTAGGTTTGTTGACATATGCTCATAACCAACTGGAGGGAGAACACAATAAAAGTTCCATCCCTTGCCGAGATTCAGAGTTCGTCGGCAGTCTCTCAGAGTGGTGTAGATCTACTTACATCCCGAAAATCTTTTCAAAAAGCTGCCACCCACTGCCTCCATGTTAGGATTCATCAAAGAAGGATGGTGTAAAAGTAGCCATCCAAACAGATAGGTGTATGGCAATTCCAGCCGAGGAAAACTTCCTTTCTCGCCTTTTCCTCGAATCATCGAGTCAACGAAAAGGCGGAGGCCGACATTCACCCTGCATGTCATTGTTGACAGCAGATCCATCCGGTAGCCAAAAACCAGACGGACAGCAGCAAATAGTACGCCGCGATGGAAGCGATCGACTGCACTGGCTCCAGGAACGACATATCGTCGAAGCCAGTAAGTGAGGAAACCCGCCAGCTGGGCTTCCTTCGACATCGGCCTGTAGCCCATCCTCATGTAGCTTTCATTGATGTCATCTTTCTTAAAAGGAGGATATTGAAGATCATCCTCAATCTTGATATCCATATCACCATGTGTCTCCATCAACTCTATCCCTTCACTGTTGTTAAGTGGTTTAAAGAAGTTAGGATTGCCGTTTTCGTGCTCCTTGGTCTTCTTTTCAATGATGAGGCTGAGGAAGAGATACGGCAACCATTTGGTGGAATAGCAGGTGCCGGCTGTGCCACTCTTGTAATATAGAGAGCAAATCTTGTAGTGGCAAAGGAGTTCTTCAAAGACAGCTACCATATCAGCATTCTCCTGGCGTAGTTTGTCCAACTCATCATTTGTTGGGATAAATTCTTCATAGGGGATATCCCCCATTGGCAGGTGAGAGATATACTTCATCTCGTGCAAAGCTAATCCAATCTCTCCATATTGTGTCATAAAAGTCCCAGTCCTGTAGTTGTATCTCTCCGCCAATGCGAGGAATATGTGAGGATTGGGAGGAAAGCCGTAAACAGTGGCATACACTGCATGGTACAGATCAATCTCCTTGAGCCGAGCTTTAAATTGAACCAATATCTAATTGGTTATACAGATCCATCTATTATTATCCGGATTTACAAGACCTGTCAGCCGCAGGTCTTGGTCCGGATACCTTCTCTCTACCTTTGCAAACTCATTTGCGAATATCGGAGTTCTCACTGGAAGTAGCAGAAAAGAATCTTCCGGCAGGATGCAACCGGGTCTTAATCCTCTGAGTAAGGAGCAATGATGCTCAGAGGAACTGTAGAACATACCTTTGTGATCTGGTCCCTTCTTAACATAGGTATTTCTCGCTCGGGCTTGCTGTAGCGGAGTTATGTCCTATTCCATTCTTCTGGGATAACCCGCAAAAGCATATCGGGACAAAAGAAGGCATCGGAAGATCTCTGGCAGAAGCATTGTCTTCTCACCCCTCTAGAAAATCCTCTGTTCCATGCGAGGTCTCGGTTGAGAATTCTTGTCAAGAGCCTCACCAAACTAGAATAGAGACTTCTTATGGGTGACTGCGTCAGCAGTCTGAAGAGGCTGCCCGTTCATCAGGCACAGTAAAGTGTCATTATCTTGTACAGTCAGGATAGCCTGCCAAGAGGACGGTAAGGCGTATTGAGGAAATGACACATGCGAGAGATCTTCTTTGTATTCAGGTTCAGACAGGGATCCAGCAAAAACCTCATAGTTGGGATCTTCCCTGAGGTTAACTACATCAATAAAGAAGACAAAGATCAGTATATGCAAAATCAGAAAGTTTCTTCAAAAGATCATTAATTTGTGCTGTGTGAAATAAGCTATCAGATTGAGCCAGCACAGTCAGCTTGCGCAAGCTATCAGATTGCACCAGCACAGTCAGCTTACGTAAGTTATCAGATTGTGCCAGTACAGTCAACATGCGTAAGCTATCAGATTGTGCCAGCACAGTCAACATGCACAAGCTATCAGATTGCGCCAGCATAGCCAATGTACACAAGACGTCAGGTTGCGCTAACATACTTGTGCAAGACATCAGTTTGCGCTGGCACAACCAACTTGCGCAAATCGATGGATTGCGCCGAACATTTTGTCAGCGCTTTCCAACCGATTGTGCAAGAGTATAGTTTTCATAAAAATAAAAACTATTGTGTATGCAGCCGAAAACCTAAACATGGTGGCGCAAATACCATCAATCTCTAAAAAGAGAGAGGTATGAAGGTCTAAAAACATTAAAAACCCTAAAAAGGGTTTCGATCATAGTTCGTCTACCTTGAAGCGCTGGATGACCCGTCTCATGACGAGATACTCGTGGCGCAACACGAGTCGAGGATTCGGCGAGGGCCTTTTCCTTTTCGGCAGCTGATCGCTTGGGCGCCATTTCTGTCGTAGACGAGAGGAAGAAGAAGAAATCAGAGTAGGGAAGGAGCTTCTGTCTCTTAGAAATTCGAAAGCAAGTAAAGGTTGAAAGAAAGAAAAATGAAACTATTTATAGTTTCAGAAGTGTAACGGTCACCTCCAATTGAGCCACAAAAGATGGAGCTAATTCCTCCAAATGCGCAATCAAAGCGCAACTTGCGCAACTTGATTTTAAAATTGAAATTCAAAGTATTTCGAAACTTTGAATACTTTTAAATTTTGAAAACTTTGAAGGGGGTCTTGTATGTCCTAAAAATCAAGTTGCATCTATCAAATAGGCAGTGAATTCTCAACTGTGTACCCTTGAAATGGACTGTGCAGGAAACAGATTATGCTACAAATTGAACGCTCGAGCTGAACTACGCTACCACCAGAGCGCGCTATGCTGACGTAGCAATGCCATCATTACCTGACAAAGGTCGGATCTTCTGACAGCCTGACAGCCTAAAAAATGAGGAGTCTGTTCGTTTCTTGTGCGGCACAACGCTCGAGAACAGCTGTACAGCTTCAGCACAATCAGCCAGTCCAACCGTAGCGCAGTTTGACCCAGCCTGAGTCCCAGCGCTTTCCAGTGACTAGAAGGAAGCGCAGTCTGAAGCTAACGCTCTTCGGTTAGCACAATTCATCAAATAACTGACATTTATTACGTAGATTACATGCTATCAATTGCTCGCCACATGGCAACCGCCTGTACATGACCAAGCACATTTCAATCAAACAATGCCACACGTCTGAATAAATTTAGCCCACGATCGAGCAACTGCCTAATAGACCAGCGCAGTTTACAGTCTGTGCAATCTGTCGCCAGCGTAGTTCATCATGCGTAATCCAGAATAACTATAAATTAGTTATTTCTAGAACTCTATAAATAGAGTTTCAAGTCCTTCATTAAGGAGATCAGATCATTATTATCATCAGAGATCAGGAGTTCTTGCCCAAGTGCTGCTGCATTCTTCAGAGGCTATCGTCTTCAAAGTTAACATCTATCAAATAGGCAGTGAATTCTCAACTGCGTACCCTTGAAATGGACTGTACAGGAAACAGATTGCGTTACAAATCGAACGCTCGAGCTGAACTGCACTACCACCAGAGCGCGCTATGCTGACGTGGCAATGCCATTATTACCTGACAAAGGTCGGATCTTCTGACAGCCTGACAGCCCGAAAAACGAGGAGTCTGTTCGTTTCTTGTGCGGTACAGTGCTCGAGAACAGCTGTACAGCTTCAGCGCAATCAGCCAGTCCAACTGCAGCACAGTTTGACCCAGTCTGAGTCCCAGCGCTTTCCAGTGACTAGAAGGAAGCGCAGTCTGAAGCTAGCGCTCTTCGGTAAGCACAATTCATCAAATAACTGACATTTATTACGTAGATTACATGCCATCAATTGCTCGCCATGTGGCAACCGCCTGTACATGACCAAGCGCATTTCAGTCAAACAATGCTACGCGTCTGAATACAGTTAGCCCATGATCGAGCAATTGTCTAATAGACCAGCACAGTTTGCAGTCTGTACAGTCTGTCGCCAGCGCAGTTCATCATGCGCAATCCAAAATAACTATAAATTAGTTATTTTTAGAACTCTATAAATAGAGTTTCAAGTCCTTCATTAAGGAGATCAGGTCATTATTATCATCAGAGATCAGGAGTTCTTGCCCAAGTGTTGCTGCATTCTTCAGAGGCTATCGTCTTTAAAGTTTATATCGTCTAAGGGATAAAGCGATCGTCTTTAGATCGGATTCCTATAGTTGTACTTTCCCAGAATTCAATTGTAATCTTCTTACAAAGTTTATAAAATAAAGACTTTTGTTTTTGCAAACTGCGAGTCCACACTAGGGGCAAGGGTTTGAGTATTCGATTTGGTTATCCGTTGACATCTTGACATGAGTTCTCTCGTCTTCGTCCAGCAGTTCATTTATGCGTAGTCAGTTCACAGATTCGTGTACCTTTATTTTATTAGTTCTATTTTATTCTGGATTTTTTTTCATGCATGATAAACTGTTAGAAAGGCTCATTTTTATGTATCTTGCTAGTCCTCTGAGGACCTGATGACCATTTCAGGTTTAGCCGAGTTTAAATCAGGAGCAGACGAGAGGGTTGAGTCAGCATTAGACCGCGGTGCTTTGCAGTTGAGGTTGCCTTGATTAGCAGGTCGTATTCAGATAGTATATTTCATATAATTTTCTCTTTCCGTCTATTGGCAGTGGATTTGTGTCTACCGAACGTGACTTTGATTCTTGGTAACATTCAGTTATATTCTTTATTGCTCAGTTTTATGTTTTAGTCATTGATCTTGGTTGTGTCTTAATTATTCTGTGGATAAGATGTAGATTACCATGAGATTCTAGACTGCCATGACTCGTGTATATTAGACAGCGTTCTACCGCCGACACTGCGGCATAGGCTGGGCTTGGACACATCATGTATCCGAAAGCGGGTGCGGGTCGTGACATATTCTATTAGGAGCCGTATCACACCACTAGTGTAAATATTAAATTATAACTTAGAGACTGAGACTGTATATCATTTTGACAGGACACCGGACATCTATAGCTATATATTCTTATCCCTGCTTTGCTCGAGGCAAGTACTCCTACAAACTTGATTTACTGCATATAATAATAAACTATCTACGAATTATGTTAAAATACTGTTTCTTGAACTGCAAGTCATATCATGCTTTATACTGCACTCAGTATCTTCCAAATGCTCTATACTACTCTCAGTATCACTCACATATTATGAAATAGGTTATGGGAAAACTGTTAGTTGAGTACGTGATCATGCCCCCCTTCTCCGTATGTATGTACCGAGCAAGGTTACATTCTATATGCAACCTTGTCGTAGGTCTGATCCCGCGTTTGTGTATGTATGTACACCGATGCCGTTAAATTTACGTATGTGCATTTCAAATTTTTTGATATATATCATAGTATATCATATTTAACTATTGACCGATCACGTACGTACTACAGTTTTAAACTTTAAACAAACATATGTTGCCATGACAAAGTGTATCTAAACTTGATAAACTGTGATATGCCATGATTATGTTATTACATCTCTTTTCATTTCATGCTCAGTATTATGTTTGTAGAACAAAGTACTTGCTCCTGTCTTGACAGTATAACGTTATAGGTGCACTATCCGAGGAGAAAATGTTATGTGATACCTACTACGGGACTACCTTAGAGGACCTGGCCTTTGCTCCAGAAGAGGCCCCAGCGGGGAACCTTGCTGAGTTGTCTTTCTTATTTTAGACTTAGGCTTTGAGTTGTTACAACTTTTACTTGGTTACTGGACCTTGTCTCCAGTTCTTACTTTGAAAGTGTAATAACTTATAAAACTTAATTTGTTTTCGTCAATAGATATTGTGTTGTGATGAACTCTTAAAAATACTTTAATATATGTCTGTTTGCACACTTAGTACCATTTTGTCTATCTCCTAGAACAGCTTACTACGCTTTAACCAAGCGTAGGCTGGACATGGCTCGGCCCGGCCCAACAATTTGGGTAGCGGATCGTGACACTTCCAGCGTATTACAGCCAAATTATGTTAGAACTTTACAGAATGCTAACCAAATATTTATGAAGAGAAATAGTTTTCTTTTGAGTTAAAGAATTTCTTCTCTAGAATATAATTACATCTTTTTAGTAAAATACAATATTAGATAATATTACACTAACCTCCCGATTAAAGTCTAGCAGTAAAAGCCTAATTAATCATTATGTTATCAATTCAAATATTCATGAATATATGTTTAACCAGTCCTGACTTCTCTTACAAGTAGCCCAAATCACCATCACTGGTACCTGCTAGTGCACTAAGTCTATCAAGTAGACAACCCATTCATAGGCCCAGTCCATGCCAGGCTCCTACCATACTGTCCCAGGAAACTAACCCATTCAACCCATAATTGAGTTTAAGCAAAAATCAAAACTCACAGAGGAAGAATGTATAGAATCCTTTATTTCCAAATCCAAGTTCAGATACTTGATTGCCAACCCCCAACTTAATTTCCAAAAAATATACCACTCAAATCGACCAACACAAACCAGAACCTAGTTCTCCAACGGCTATTAACCATATAAACTTAGAAGAGAAGAGCAAAAATATACAGTTGAAATTTAACAAATAAAGACGAATTAGATACATAATTAATTTACACAACTGATAGAATACAACTTAAGCTTCAACTTAATTTAGCTTACACCCTTGCCTTGGTCGACCCCATCCTGAATATGATCTGGAAACGATCCCGACCGGACACGACTATAGGCTTACATATCACAAGCTGTCACACACGGGTACGACATCATGAAACGAACAACACCAAGAACACGCCCATAGACATACTCACTGCTTTGACACTGCAACTCTGGTCACGCACACTTAAACACTGTTACGACAACACATGCCACACCACAGGCTAGTACCACGGACACATGCTGTAACACCCTAGTCCCAAAATACGTAGGACTAAGTACGTAGACATGCCAGCTGTATACATACGAAGTACAGGGGCCTTGTATGTATACATAAGCTGTAAAATTTAGTAAACCACAACTAACTAATCTTATCCACAAAATAAGGGAATAAATGATATCATATAATAAATTGTTTTGGTACAATAAGTTGGATGGAGACACATCCACTACCAACCAAAATAAAAAGGAAGAAGTACATGATATATAAAAGGCTAAGTAGAAGTAGCAAGGAGGAACCAAGTCACGTCATCTTCGAATAAATGGAGAAGACCACGATCCCGGCTAGGATACCTGCGGAAGACATGAACACACACACACCTGGGGAATAACCAGATCCTCAGAGGGACGTAGCAAGATACATGAAGAACAAGCTAATATGAACTGTCAAAATAATAATAATATGCATGACTCTCCTATACACAAATATGCAAAAGGGAATGCTATCCATCTATTGTGCAATTTAGAGGACAACATTTATGCGCATGGGTGGAATTTTAGGCTATAAGTACGTAACTGGCATCCAGTCATTCGTATCCGTCCGTAACGTTCAAAACGTCAAAGGGTATCTGCAAATATAAATTGCCACAGTTCCATCCGGAGACTGTGGTTTACCTGTTTGGATTCCCATACGTACTAGCGACTGTCCTCCCCCAATATTTCCCACACTGTTCAAGTCATATCCATAACCTGTCCAATTTTGTAACTGCTTGAGTCTCTAAAACCCTAGTCATAGCAGTTACGATCATCTACCGTCACACGACTTTAGAGATGGCCAGTCCATAAGTCGTGCCCCTAGCAAAATATCTTAAACCATGTAGTATGAGTGTCATGGCCCAAGGAGATATAAGGATATCCCCCAACAAGAAGGTAGTCCGCTAACACTAAGTTAACATGCATATAGTAAAGTAAAACGACTAATAGAGTCGCTTGCATCCAAGTGTGGCTTGGACGCACAATTTATAACAATTAAAAATAACAAATATGAAACAAAGTAAATAATGCAAAAAATAAATAATATGACAGTTAATTAGCAAGGTATACTTGCCTGGTAGTGGCGTATGGTGTGCTGCGATGATCAATGTGGCACAAAGTTTAACTTCGGTGTTACCACTACGCAAAGAGCCTCCGATGGTGGCACGGACTGGTCAATCGGGTCTAGAACGGTCAAATTAGTTACGAACGACATAAAAGAAGTTCTAGATTCGGAAGAGAGTAGAATGTGATGGTCAAGAATCGGAAATGATTGAGTTGGTGAAAATAATACATATATTATTTTGAAATATACTTATAATACCATACTTGAGAGGAAAATACAAATTTGAAATCCACATTTTATTAGTCCAAAATATTTATAGGTAGTTATATGTAATAATCATTTTAGGCTAAAAACTTTAGTTGCAAAAATAGAATTTCTAAAAAGAAGAAGGAAAAACTATATATATATATATATATATATATATATATATATATATATATATATATATATATATATATATATATATATATATAAACCTCTTTAGATAAATATGCAAAATACTAGATAATTTTATTCTATAATTTGGAAGCTATATTTCTATGGTCAAAATTTTATTTTTGGATAAATAATATAGAATATTTATTGTAGGGTTAAAATTAAATTTGAAATCTATTGCTAGAGTCAAGTCAAATCTGATAATATACAATAATAATGGTAACAAGTACTAAAAGTAATGTTATGATATTCTCATATTAATACATACGTATATATACAAACATGTACTAAAATTTTATATAAATAATAATAATAACATATATACCTTTTAACAATAATCCATACACTATAAATGATAATGTAAACAATAATAGTAATAGTAATGGGTAATAATGATAATAATAATAAATAATAATACAAAACTTTTTTGTAAGGAGAATGAAGAGAGAGAATAGTCAAAGTGGAGGAGAGAGGGGGCGAGGAGAGAGACAAGGAGAGTGACGAGAGGGATTACCAAGGGGGAGCCGCTGGGGCTTGTCGTTACGGAGGGCCGCTGCAGAGGCGCACCGTCGACAGTTTACGACGAGGAGCGGCAAGGTGCTCGCGATCTGGCTGTACGGGGTCGGTTGGAAACCCCAACGGTGGTCGGCGGAGTACCAGCGGGACGGGGGTCTGCCGATGAGTGGCCGCCGGACAGGACGCGGCTTCCCGTTGAGGGAGCGTCACCGACGGCAGATGGGATGGAGCCCCCTCGGCTGGCGGTGTATGGCGGATGAGGCTCTCGATGGTACTCGGCCAGAGAGGGCGCCGACGGTGGCTCGCTCATGAGCGGAGGCGAGGCTGCGGGCGGACGACAGGTAAGGCTGTGGTGGTGGTGCTCGGTTGGAGGGGACGCCGGTGGTCCTGAAGTCGAGCGCACGCTGGAGACGATGGGCTCGGAGGCGGCTTCCCAGATCCAATCTCGGCGCGGCGTTCCATGGCGGGCGTCTAGGACTGGCGGTTACGGAGGCTGGAAAGGAGGCTCGGCACGTCGGAGGAGAGTTTGGGTTGGTGGTGATCGTGGGGCGACGCTGTGGCGGACCGAGGAGGTGGTGACAAGGGCTTGGCCGGAGTTGTCGTGATGGTGTTCAGTGGCTGCGGGTGGTGGCAAAACTGGTGGTGGTTTTGGGGGGTTCCGGCCGTTGGTTGTTGATGGTTTTGGTGATGGTCAAATGAGACGGGACGAGGAGGATGGGTCGGACAGAGGGCTGCTATGGCGAGAATTAAGATTAGATTCGTGTCGGGGGTGTCCGACACGGCAGGATGGAGGTCCAAAATTGTCGGACTCAGTGGAGGAATATTGTATTTGTAATATAACAATATAGTGGATGGAAAAATGCACGGACACGGACACGATACACCTGGCTGTGGAATTAGCTTGGTGGAATTTCAATGGAAAATAAACAATGGAGGCTCTCCTTATATAGGAGGTGAAAGTTCCTAACTGGATAAAGAGTAGGAAGTTTTAAACTCCCACAAGATATATCGTATATAAATTTAAATCGATTTCAAACTAATAAATTCTAATTTAATCAAATTTAAATCATAACTTTAGTTTAAATCTGTTTTAAATAGAGATTACTAAGATATCAAATTTTAAATCAACATAATAATCAAATATTTGATCAAATTATTTCAAAAAATATCTTTTATAAATAATATAAAAATAATAAAAATTAATTTCAAAAAATCAAAAATACGAATAAATTTCATGTAACACGTATGTAAATAAAATATTTACATAATCATGGTTTTTCTAACTTACTACTATATTTTAACAAGAAATAAAATAGTATTTTTATAATAACAAATAAAATAATATTTTGGAATCTCGATGCGACGTCTTTTACAACTTTAAACAAATAAAATATTTATCACATATTATTTCGAAAATCTTATTTCTTCTATATAAAAAAATCTATATTAAAAACGTTTTTCTAGAAATATGTACCTCGCACATATTCGCACTCGACGAGCAAATATGAAAAACGCAAATTCGTGCACGACATTCAAATTCGAAAACAAATTTAATACCAAATAAATAAATAAAATTTTAAAACTATTGTAAAAATTTAACGGGGTTTACATCCTACCCAACTGACAATAATTTCGTCCTCGAAATTAAAATTTAAGTGGAGGGTCAAGAGGATAAAAGGATCTCTCTTTGGAAAATATAAATAAGACATCTAATGGTCAATAAAATAGATAATTTAACAAGTCGTGATTTTGATATCGACGAAAATAAGTCAAGGATATGGTATTAAACGAGAATCGCTAGCTAAGGTGTATAAATCATGATAAACATCGAGTAGATTAAGAGAATAACTTAGGGACTTGGAAGAGATGGTTATTCGGAGAAGGTTGCATGGTAAATATCTAAGTTGAGGACACGAATCATTTTCAAGTGTCTTAGAAGGTTGCGATAATAGATATGGAATCGACGAGTAGTTCAAAGCGAGGATATAGTCACCTTGGTTGGTCCATGGCTAACTATCTTGGCCATAGATGGTGGGACAACTAAAGGTGATACCATGGGTCTATCTATCAAGTCTTCGTCTTCGTCTAAAATAGGTGAAAGACGAATATCAATATGAGTCCAAAGAAGTTATTTTCGAATACCAATATGTGGTTCAAAGGCGAGTGATAATACAAAAAGAATTGCCAAGGCTGTCGCGGATGGGACTCTAGAGGGCAAGTTTAGCTATGTTCTCATCCATGCAGAACGATCGATAAAAGTGAACCAAAGTGCACTCGGTTGATCAGACCATCATGCACCGGTTCTGACTAGACAATATGTTAGTGAGCGCGCGCTCAATAGCATAAGTCATGAACAAGCTCGATAAATGGATTAGCTTGCTAAACTAGATTATAGTAGCAATATTAGTCAAGATGGTAAGCACGAGAGATTAAGATTGAAAGAAAGTAGAATTTGGTCAAAGTCCTTAAAAATCTAGGTCATGTCCTATGTTGATACCTATACAGTCGTTCTACCGTCTGCTTGTCTAAAACTTGGTTAAGGTCATAAGAAAGGTTAGGTCGTAAGGCATTCTACCAAACTTATAAGAGTTGAACTAGTAGGGTGATGGGACAATAGAAAACATGTCTATCTAGTAGGGATCATCTGTATAAATTTGTAACGCCCGTAGTTCGTATTACGTATTTTGGTATACGTATACGTATTCAGGCTCGTAACTTTAGCTAGTCATGATTTATTGTGCATGTTGCATTTTCTTGGTTCATTGTCGTATTTCATGGTTCGGCTTGGTCTGGGCAAGCTTTTGGGTTGGTGTGGTTTGGGCCGGTTCATCTAGACCATCTACCTACCCCCACCACTAACCCCATTTATATCCCACCTACTTTTCTCTCTCCTCATAACTCAGCATTTACTCCTCCTTCTTCTTCTTCCTCCCTAGCGTAGAGCTCCACCTACCCCCCCGGCAAGTACAGCTTGCTTCTCGAGAGAACTCCATTTTTATTACTTTAATGTCTTCTTTTCTCTATTCTTAGCCTCTTTAGAACTTGTCATTTTTCAGTCTGAAGTTTTAATCTTGTAGTTCTAGTTTAACCCATTTCTCGATTTTTCTCCAGTTTTGATCTAGCAATTAACTTGTTATTTTCAAGTTTCGATGGTTCCATGTTGTAGAGAATTTCATTCTGTCCCATTTTGAACTATGGAAGTCCGAATTCAGACCTTAAATGGAGGATTATTGGAGCTTGGAAGCCATGGCTCTCATGGTTCTTCTTCTCGAAAAAAATTTGAGAAGAAGAACAGTGCTTGACCGCATGGCCTTTTATGCGGCAAGTTTTCTCCTTGGCTGTATGGCTCGTGGCAATCTTGGCCCCATGGCTTGTTGGCGCCTGCCGCATAGGCCATGGTTCCAACGCCCCCAGCCGCATAAGACCCCATCCCCTTAGCCGCATGGCCCTTGCCGCATGTCTGGGTTGACTTCGGCCGCATGAACCCTTTCCCTTGCGGTCGTATAAGCATTTGTCTTTATGCGATCTTGGCTGCATGACTCATTGCCGCATGACCCTGTTCTCCTCGAGCAGCATAGCTCTTGGCAGTCCCCGAGCCGCATGAGCCGTTCTCCTCGAGCCGCATGAGCCCCTTTCGCTCCTGGCCGCTTGGCCCGAGCCGCATAAGCGCTCCTGGCCGGATGAGCCCCTGCTTCCTTAGCCGCATGAGCCCTTTCCCCTCTTGGCCGTATAGGCTTGTTCCTCCTTTGCCGCATGATCCTGATTCCCGAGCCGCATGGCTCCTCCCCCAGCCCTTGCACCACTTTCACTATTATGGTTTGTAACCTCTATATTGTGTCTTATGACCCTTGATGGAATGTTTGTACTGTGTAAATCTGAGCATGTTCCATGAATATAATAGTGGCCCGTCGTAGCACACTCTTGATAAGTAAACCTATCATGATATATCTTGATATGCTGTTGCGACAGCTAGCATGACATGACAAGAATAAATGGCCTGGATACCGTAGGCGATTGTGTTTTTATAATGAACCAGTATTGTCTTGCATCATGTCTAGGACAGGGATCCCTGAGTACCATGGTCAGGGGTACCTACTGAAACTGGCTAAGGCTAATAACTAGAATAATCCAGTAGTCATGAGAGATTTTCCCCAGTTACCAGCATTCCCGTTATCCCGGCCACCATTGTTGGACTTGTAGCCTGCCGACGAGTAGGGAATATATCTAGATTCACTGATACATGGAAAAGAATGAGGCATTGCTTAATAAATCCAAATCGCCTGGATAACCTGGATTAGCTGCAGGGCTGGTGGCTGGAGGAAAATCTCACTGCATATTGCTAGTAACTAGGCTTGTGATAACCCTAGTTAGTTAATGTAGAAAGCCGTAGTCATTGATTGGCCGTGAACGTTTGGATGGAGTCCGATTCATTCTTGTATAATGTAGATTCAGTGCACGAATATTTCCAGTATGATCGCATGATTTTTACCTCCAACAATAATGATCAGGGGTCAAGTTCTGTTCAGGCGAAGGGTTACAACCCCGGTCCTTATTTGGTTTAAGGATTGTAACCTGGCTCCCAGAGCAGTTCTGTGTCCTCTCTTCATTTATTGTCTTATTGCACCCTACGTCATGCTCGTCATGTTTAACTTTATCAACAAAAATTTGAGAAAGGATTCTATTCAGGTGAAGGATTACAACCCCGATCCTTGTTTGGTTTAAGGGTTGCGACCTGGCTACTTGAATGGTTTCCTCGCAATCAATTTACTGTTGTTGTCTCTGTTATTATCAGGTTCTTTTATAATTATCTTTAATATTCATTTTTGATATGCTGGTTTTAGTTCTTAAGGAAGCCCCTTTATGGCACTTGCTCTTTCTGGGTTCTGACCCAGCTGGTTTTGTATGACCAGATTTCGGAGCAGCTCCAGAGGATCTACCGACCTTCCAGCCCGATGGTGACCACAAGGCGTAATCTGGACAACGAGTGGGTTTCTCTTTTGTTCTTCCACTTTATTGTAAAAGTATTCTTTTGGGGCGTTTAGCCGACGAGCACGTGTTAGCTCAATTGTACCTTACTTATTGTCTGCATACGGGCTGTAACTTGATTGACGAATCCTAGGGTTGATCATGTATGACTAAAACTCTTGCTAGTCCTTATATTTTGTACAACTAGCTTCATGATCATCCAAATATGTAATATATGGGATGTCTTACTATTGTATATTTGATGCTCTAACATCTTGGAACTGATATTCCTTGCATGAGATTGAGGCAATAGCCTTCTTCATGACCATAAGAGACTGATGGTTGTAGTTAAACCCTCATATATCTAGACAGCCGTGACCGTATAGCAAGGTGGGTTGTACTTCAATATACGTAGCTGGCTATGTCCGCCCCCGCTCTCTAGTATTCTGGTTCTAGGGCTTTACATGGTTTAAGTGGTGGCCCATGCAGGTCTTGAACCTTAGTACTGTAGCTCGGAACGATCAACAGACGAGGTTCACCAATCTGAAGCAGATGGGCAGGATGGTCGATGGATATACGGCCGAGTTTTCGAGACTTAGTCGGTTTGTTCCCACCTTGGTGGCGACCGAGTTCGATAGATCCTAGCGGTTCCAGCAGGGACTCCACTTAGAGATTTTACTAGCGATAGAGTAGTTTGAGCATCAGACTTTCGATGCAGTATTGAGGGAAGCTAGGAGGCATAAATATACCTCCCAGAGGATTGTGGATAGGACAGGAGGTCGGAAGCGATCCTACAGTCAGATGAACCAGTCTTCAGCACCAGCCCCGGCAGCTAGGCTTTGACCATTGGAGCTCCGAGGCGGGCGACCTCAGTAGCGTCGGTTCAACATTTAACCCCGACGTATCCTCAACAACAGAAGCAGAGGCAGTCTTCTACCGTGGACTGCTCTTATTGTGGGAAGCCTGGGCATGTTGTTTCAGAATGTCGCAAGGCACAAGGATTGTGTTTACTTTATGGAGCACCGAACCATAAAGTAGGGTCCTATCCGTTCAGGACTGACTCATCACTATCTATGACCAGTTCATCGGTTAGAGGTCCAACACCAGTACCAGTCCAGCCACAGCAGTTCCCATCTCCGAGGCTTTTGTCGATGCAGACCCAAGCTTTTCAACAACAAAGGCCTCAGCAGTATGCCCAGGCTCAAGATCAGAATAGGCAGAGAGGGTTCCAGCCGAGGGGGCCGACACCCAGAGGACAAGGACAAGTACTGGTTTTAACTATGGAAGAAGAAGGAGTAGCACCAGGTGAGGTAGTAGGAGGTACTATTCTCGTCAACACCTTTTCGACTTCAGTGTTATTTGACTCTGGTGCATCGCATTCATTTATGTCTGCACGATTCGCGACACGGATAGGACTGGAGCCCGAGTCATCATCAGTAAGGCTCAATATACTTACTGGTAACGGTATTTTAGGAGTAGATAGAGTATTTTTCTCGTGTCGGATCGTAGTTAGCGGTAGAGAGTTTCCCGCTAGGTTGATAGAGTTCCCGATGGCCGATTATGATGTGATCTTAGGGATGGATTGGTTAAGGAACCAGTATGCGAGGATAGATTGCCATATTGGCAGGGTTGTTTTTAGCATTCCAGGTGAGCCAGAGTTTTTCTTTTTTCGAGGCGAAGTTGAACCTTCTCCTCGGTATTGCGGATGGCAGTAGCAGCAGTGCAGTTACCTCGGATAGTCGAGAAGTTTCTAGATATTTTCCTAGAAGAGCTTCCAGGAATGCCACCAGAGCGAAAGATCGAGTTTACCATAGACTTGATCCCCGGAGCAGCACCAGTGTCGGAGAGAGTCTACCGGATGGCGCCGTCAGAGTTAGAGATATTGTACCAGATGATTGAAGAACTTAGAACCAAGGGATGCATTTGTGCTAGTGGATCGCCTTGGGAAGCCCCGATGCTTCTTGTGAAAAAAAGGATGGTACGTCCAGATTATGTGTAGATTATCATACCCTGAACTCAATGACAATCAAGAACAGATACCCTCTCCGATGATAGATGACTTATTTGATCAACTTAAGAGGGCAACAGTATTCTCGAAGATTGACTTACGGTCAGGATACCATCAGATCAGAGTCAGAGAGCAAGACATCCCAAAGACAGCTTTTAGATCTAGATATGGGCATCGGGAGTTCCTTGTTATGCCATTTGGAGTAACCAATACGTCGGCTGTATTCATGGACCTCAAGAATCATATCTTCATGCCATATTTGGATCAGTTCATGATTGTGTTTATAGATGACATCCTGGTCTACAGCAAGAGTGAAGCAGAGCATGAGCAGCATCTCAGAGTTGTCCTCCAGATTCTCAGAGAGCACCAGTTGTATGCGAAGTTCAGTAAATACGAGTTCTGGCTCGATCGCATTTCGTATTTGGGTCATATCATCACCAGAGGTGGAGTAGAGATGGATCCCTAGAAGATTGTGGCTATTGAAACATGGCTAGTACCCAGCACAGTTGCAGAAGTTTGCAGTTTTCTTGGCTTGGCCGACTACTACCGACAATTTGTTTCAGACTTTGCTCGAATTTCAGCGCCATTGACCCAGTTGACCCGCAAGAATGTGCAGTTTGCTTGGACAGCAGAGTGTCAGGATTCTTTTGAGAAGTTAAAGCGAGGTTTGATGATGGCACCCATTCTCACGCTTCCAGATAGGACCGAGGGATTCTCAGTGTATTGTGATGCTTCAGGCAGAGGTTTAGGATGTGTTTTGATGCAGCATGGGAAGGTAATAGCCTATGCGTCATGTCAACTTCGTGATCATGAGAGGAATTACCCAACCCATGACTTAGAGTTAGCAGCAGTAGTATTTGCACTTAAGTTGTGGAGGCACTACTTGTACGGAGATAGGGTAGAGATTTTTACCAACCACAAGAGCCTGAAGTATGTGTTCACTCAGAAGGATCTTAACATGCGTCAGAGAAGGTGGCTAGAGCTACTTGTGGATGATGAAGTCAACCTGTAGTATCATCCAGGGAAGGCCAATGTCGTTGCAGATGCATTGAGCAGGAGAGCCGAAGTTTATTTCCTTACAACGCAGCCAGAGTTATTGTCAGACCTTCAGAAGATGGGTATTGAAGTTGTTCTTCCTATCCATGTGGCGTTGATGGCCAGCATACAAGTTTAGTCCACTATAGTCGAGAGGATCCGGATGGCACAGTCAACAGATTCCAAGCTTCAACGACTCAGAGCAGAGTGTGAGGCAGGACGACGGTCAGAGTTATGCATTCATGAAGATGGTACACTTCGACAGGGTAAGCGTCTTTGTGTACCCAGTAGAGATCTCAGGCAGGAGATCATAGCAGAAGCTCACAGTTCGCAGTATTCCGTTCATCCCGGTGGCACAAAGATGTATCGTGATATCCGTCAGCACTTTTGGTGGAATAGCATGAAGAGGAAGATAGCCCGATTTGTCTCTCGGTATTTGGTTTGCCAACAAGTTAAAGCTGAACATTAGAGGCTAGCTAGACTTCTTCAGCCCTTGTTGATTCCAGAATGGAAGTGGAAGCATATAACCATGGATTTCATGACTGGATTACCTAGGTCCCCGGCCGGTAGAGATGCTATTTGGGTTATTATAGACAGGCTCACGAAGGTGGCTCACTTTCTTCCATTCAGAGTTGGTCAGTCGACGGCTCAGCTAGCAGAGATATAGCTCAGGCAGATCGTCAGATTTTATGGTGTACCAGTCAGTATCACCTCGGACAGAGATTCAAGATTTATGTCGCACTTTTGGTGCAGTCTACAAGAGAGTTTGGGAACTCACCTCCAGTTCAGCTCAGCTTATCATCCACAGACAGATGGTCAGTCAGAGCGTACCATACGAACCTTGGAAGATATATTGAGATCTTGTACCCTCGACTTCGGTAGTTTGTGGGAGGATTGCCTGCACCTGGTGGAGTTCTCGTACAACAATAGTTTCTAGGCCAGTATCCAGATGGCACCGTTCGAAGTACTGTATGGTAGGAAGTACAGATCCCGCTAGCATAGGACGATATTGTAGAGAGACAGATGCTCGGTCCGGAAATAATTACTCAGACGGTTGAGGTGGTCAGGAGAATCAGAGATCATCTTCGATTTGCCCAAGATCGCCAGCGTCATTGGGCCGATTCTCATCGGCGACCCCTTGAATTTTTTGTCGGCGACCATGTATTCCTTAGGATCTCGCCTAACCATGGCGTCATTCATTTTGGCGTACGGGAAAAGCTTAGTCCTAGGTATATAGGGCCATTTGACATTCTAGAGCGAGTAGGAGATGTGTCCTATCATCTCGCTCTTCCGCCATCGCTAAGTGAGGTGCATGATGTCTTCCATGTATCCCAATTGCGACGGTATATCCCGGATCCGAGTCATGTCCTTGATCATTCGGAATTGGTTGTTGGTACCAACCTTTCGTATGAGAAAAGACACTTATCCATATTGGACCGGAGAGAGAAGATACTCAAGAACAAGACTGTCAAGTTAGTCCGTGTTGCTTGGGGTCATCACTCTTTGGGTGAGTCAACGTGGGAGCATGAAGATGATATCCGATCGCGATATTTTGACCTGTTTGACTCGTAAGGTATAATGTCTTTCTTATGTCTTATACTCTAAATTCTTTGCTTGAAAAAATGATTGCACGGTGGACTGCTTAGTATAGCTTGTTTGGGATTAGTATAACTTGTCTTTGCCTCTCTAGCCTTTTAATTAAATTTTGAGGATGTAATTCTTGTATGATGGGTAGAGTTGTAACGTCCGTAGTTCATATTATGTATTTTGGTATACGTGTACGTATTCAGGCTCGTAACTTTAGCTAGTCATGGATTATTGTGCATGTTGCATTTTCTTGGTTCATTGTCGTATTTCACGGTTCGGCTTGGTCTGGGCAAGCTTTTGGGTTGGTGTGGTTTGGGCCGGTTCATGTAGACCATCCACCTACCCCCACCACTAACCCTATTTATATCCTACCTACTTTTCTTTCTCCTCATAACTCAGCATTTACTCCTCCTTCTTCTTCTTCCTCCCTAGCGTAGAGCTCCACCTACCCCCCACCGGCAAGTGCAGCTTGCTTCACGAGAGAACTCCATTTTTATTGCTTTAATGTCTTCTTTTCTCTATTCTTAGCCTCTTTAGAACTTGGTATTTTTTAGTCTGAAGTTTTAATCTTGTAGTTCTAGTTTAACCTATTTTTCGATTTTTCTCCAGTTTTGATCTAGCAATTAACTTGTTATTTTCAAGTTTCGATGGTTCCATGTTGTAGAGAATTTCGTTATGCCCCATTTTGACCTATGGAAGTCCAGATTCTGACCTTAAATGGAGGATTATTGGAGCTTGGAAGCCATGGCTTTCATGGTTCTTTATTTCGGAAAAAAAATTGAGAAGAAGAATAGTGCTTGACCGCATGGCCTTTTATGCGGCAAGTTTTCTCCTTGGCCGCATGGCTCGTGGCAGTCTTGGCCCCATGGCTTGTTGGCGCCTGCCGCATAGGCCATGGTTCCAGCACCCCCAGCCGCATAAGATCCCATCCCCTTAGCCGTATGGCCCTTGCCGCATGTCTGGGTTGACTTCGGCCGCATGAACCCTTTCTCTTGCGACCGCATAAGCATTTTGTCTTCATGCGGTCTTGGCCGTATGACTCATTGCCGCATGACCCTGTTCTCCTCGAGCCGCATGGCTCTTGGCAGTCCTCGAGCCGCATGAGCCGTTCTTCCCGAGCCGCATGAGCCCCTTTCGCTCCTGACCGTTTGGCCTGAGCCGCATAAGCGCTCCTGGCCGCATGAGCCCCTGCTTCCTTAGCCGCATGAGCCCTTTCCCCCTTTGGCCGCATAGGCTTATTCCTCCTCGGCCGCATTGGTCATGATCCTGATTCCCGAGCCGCATGGCTCCTCTCCCAGCCCTTGCACCCCTTTCACTATTATGGTTTGTCACCTCTATGTTGTGTCTTATGACCCTTGATGGAATATTTGTACTGTATAAATCTGAGCATGTTCCATGAACACGATAGTGGCCCATCGTGGCACACTCTTGATAAGTAAACCTATCATGATATACCTTGATATGCTATTGCGACAGCTAGCATGACATAACAAGAATGAATGGCCTGGACACCGTAGGTGATTGTGTTTTTACAATGACCCCTCATTGTCTTGCATCATGTCTAGGACGGGGATCCCTGAGTAACACGGTCAGGGGTACCTACTGAAACTGGCTAAGGCTAATAACTAGAATAATCTAGTAGTCATGAGATATTTTTCCCAGTTACCAGCAATCCCGTTATTCTGGCCACCATTGTTGGACTTGTAGCCTACCGACGAGTAGGGCACATGTCTAGGTTCACTGATACATGGAAAAGAATAAGGCATTGCTTAATAAATCAAAGTCGGCTGGATAACCTGGATTAGCTGCAGGGCTGGTGGCTGGAGGAAAATCTTACTGCATATTGCTAGTAACTAGGCTTGTGATAACCCTTGTTAGTTAATGTAGAAAGCTGTAGTCATTGATTGGCTATGAACGTTTGGATGGAGTCTGATTCAGTCTTGTATAATACAGATTCAGTGCACGAACGTTTCCAGTATGATCGTATGATTGTTACCTCAAACAATAATCATCAGGGGTCAAGTTCTGTTCAGACGAAGGGTTACAACCCCGGTCCTTGTTTGGTTTAAGGGTTGTAACCTGGCTCCCAGAGCAATTCTGTGTCCTCTCTTCGTTTATTGTCTTATTGCACCCTACGTCATGCTCGTCATGTTTTACTTTACCAACAAAAATTTGAGATAGGATTCTATTCAGGTGAAGGGTTACAACCCCGATCCTTATTTGGTTTAAGGGTTACGACCTGGCTACTTGAATGGTTTCCTTATACTCAATTCACTGTTGTTGTCTCTGTTATTATCAGGTTCTTTTATAATTATCTTTAATATTCATTTTTGATATGCTGGTTTTAGTTCTTAAGGAAGCCCCTTTGTGGCACTTGCACTTTCTGGGATCTGATCCAGCTGGTTTTGTGTGACCAGATTTTGGAACAGCTCCAGAGGATCTACCGACCTTCCAGCCCGATGGTGACCACCAGGCGTGACCACCAGGCGTAATCCAAGCAACGAGTGGGTTTTTTTTTTGTTCTTCCAATTTATTATAAAAGTATTCTTTTGAGGCGTTTAGCCGACGAGCACGTGTTAGCTCGATTGTACCTTATTTATTGTCTGCCTATGGGCTGTAACATGATTGACGAATCCTAGGGTTGATCATGTATGACTAAAACTCTTGCTAGTCCTTACATTTTGTATATTTGATGCTCTAATATCTTGGAACGCCTTACTATTGTATATTTGATGCTCTAACATCTTAGAACTGCTATTCCTTGCATGAGATTGAGGCAATAGGCTTGTTCATGACCATAAGAGACTGATGGCTTGTAGTTAAACCCTCATGTTTCTAGACAGACGTGACCATATAGCGAGGTGGGTTGTACTTCAATATACGTAGCTGGCTAAGTCCGCCCCCGCTCTCCAGTATTCTGGTTCTGGGGAGTTACAAACTTTTAGCAAGCACGAAGGGAAGGAATCAAGTAAGATGCAATAGATGAGTCGATCGGTAGTTCAAATTAGGATCGAGAAAAGAGGTCAAGTATATGGATGAGATCCTAGACTCTAATCCTATAAGCAGGCTTGCTTGGTACGGTAAAGTAATCAAACAATTTATCTTGACCTGCATGGGCCACCACAAAAACATGTAACGCCCCAGTCCTAAAATACGTAGGACTAAGTACGTAGACATGCCAGCTGTATACATACGAAGTATAGGGGCCTTGTATGTATACATAAGATTTAAAATGTAGTAAACCACAACTAACTAATCTCATCCACAAAATAACAAAAAAATAATATCATATAATAAATTATTTTGGTACAATATGTTGGGTGGAGACACATCCACTACCAACCAAAATAAAAAGGAAGAAGTACATGATATATAAAAGGATAAGTGGAAGTAGCAAGGAGGAACCAAGTCACGTCATCTTCGAATAAATGGAGAAGACCACGATCCCGGCTAGGATACCTGCGGAAGACATGAACACACACACCTGAGAAATAACCAGGTCCTCAGAGGGACGTAGCAAGATACAGAAAGAACAAGCTAATATGAACTGTCAAAATAATAATAATATGCATGACTCTCCTAGACAACAATATGCAAAAGGGAATTCTAACCATCTATTGTGCAATTTAGAGGACAACTTTCATGCGCATGGGTGGGATTTTAGGCTATAAGTACGTAACTGGCATCCAGTCATCCGTATCTGTCTGTAACGTCCAAAACGTCAGAGGGTATCTACAAATATAAATCGTCACAGTTCCATCCGAAGACTGTGGTGTGAGACCCGTCTCACTGTGTCACTCCCCGTTCCCAGAATAAAGTATTTTATACGTGTACTTCTTGAATGTATTTATTCAATATTTATCATACATTTATTCTGTATTTAAATTCTTCAATTTTGTGCTTATTAATTTTTTTGTATTTTATTTTCTGCTTTTTCTTGGCTCTTGGTTTATTTCGGCTCATGGAAAACCAACTTGGTTCGGTTTGGTTCAACATGGAAAGGAATGGATGGCTTGGATTTGGTGGAGAGAATGAATGGTGGAGATCCACTTGACCTTGATATAAAAGTTCTTCTTCCACTCTCTTTCTTCATTCATTCACATTTACTCCTCCACCAAACCCTAACCCATTTGGAGAGGCAAGTACATCTTGCACACCATGAGGGATTTCATGTATTCCTATTTATTTTTAGTTTATGTTGTTCATCTTCTTTTCCTCTACAAGTTTAGGTCTTAAAGTTTTTATTTTCCATGGATGGTTGGGTGTAGATCTAAGTTTTAAGTTTTGGTTTTCATTGTTTTGGTTTTCATATGAATTTAGGGTTTTGATCTATCAAATATTATTGTTTTTGAAATTAAGTGGTTCCATGTTGTAGAGAATTTAATTCTACTAAAGTTTGGCTTTTGAAAAGTTAGATTTCGATTTATTTTGTGGAAGTTATGGCAAAAGTATTTTGGTTCGTTCCTATATTCATCTGCAGCACGAACAGCATGTCGCAGAAGGCGCATGTCGCAGTAGGCGCATGTTGCAATGAGGCGCATGTCGCAGTAGCCGCATATCATGTCGCAGAAGGCGCATGTCGCAGTAGGCGCATGTTGCAATGAGGCGCATGTCGCAGTAGTCGCATATCATGTCGCAGAAGGCGCATGTCGCAGTAGGCGCATGTTGCAATGAGGCGCATGTCGTGGTAGGCGCATATCATGTCACAGTTGAGCCACATGAGGCGCATGTCGCGGTAGGCGCATATCATGTCGCAGTTGAGCCACATGAGGTGCATGTCGCGATAGGTGCATATCATGTCGCGCATGAGCCGCATTAAGATGCATGTCGCAGTAGGCGTATATGGTGTCGCAGTTGCATGCATGTCGCAGAATAGGCCGCATATGTATAATTTGGTTGTTTCTGACTGTTATATGTCCTAATTAACTGAATTGTGGCTAGAATTTCTTTCAACTCCCAACATGAATTTGTAGATCTTTTCCTTAGCTTCAAGAATATGTTACCGACTATTTTATACTAGTTATGGACTCGACCATGCTTAAAACTAATTTGACCTTTATGCCTTGTCATGAATTGACCCCGACTGTTACTTGACTAATAATTGATCATGCGTTCCTAGTTGGAACTAAAAGACTGGCTAGTCGTCTTATTGAATTGAATGAATGAGACACGTTCATATTAACTATGAACTATTATAATCGATTGGCTGATCCCGAATATTGACATACAGGCACACATGCAGGCTTCAATTTATTTATTTATTTTTCTACAAAAGTAGCATGTGTACTTGATGGTCAAGGCATAATTATTCCGTGGTTAGTTTTGATTGTTGCATTACGCTATGTAAGACCTACAACCTAACCGCACGGGTATCGTTGTAGAGTTGGGCATATCGTACTTGTACGGAAGTACTCATCCTGAATGACCATGATCCACGGCATGGGATTTCACTCAACGTAGAGACTATTAAGTTAAATAAAATAATGATTGCATGGAGAGAATGGATTCCCGAGTTCTTACATGGCAGCCCTCTTGGGACTAGTAGTGCCCGACAGGCCGGTTGGTCCCCACAGATACTGCAAATCTGCCACACGGGCAGGAAGCGGTATCTGGTTATATATCTATTGTATATTGATGACGGGCGTCCTGCTGGGACTCGTCTAATTCATGATTGGCGCAATTGATTGACTGGATAAACTAGCCTTGCTTGCACATAGTAAGAGCTGAGGAATCCTTTATTGCATAATTCCAGGATAACTTGGAACTCACAGTAGCAAGCCATAGTAGTTGCATGGCCGTTTAAATTGATTTGTTTGTGTGTTGTATCTACTCTGTTACCTAACTGAGATGATCAGAATGTCAGGACATGACGGGCCAACTTCTGTCCTTATTTGGTTGGGAGGTTGGTTCGAAGTGTCGTGATGTTATGTGAATCCCAGTGGCAAGCAGAGATCTACTTATCATATTCTCTTATTACTGGTTTTAATTCCTCATATCGTGCTTCCTTGTGGTACTTGCTATTGGAGGTCTAACCTCTCTGGTTTTGCATGACCAGATTTAGAGCCGGTTCCCGAGGACTCAGCTTACTTCCACCTCCAAGATGGTCAATACTAGAGGGATGATTGCAGGAGGACTCGAGTGGGTTCCTTACCTCCCCGCTCGTTTTGTTATTTACCTTATACTTTGCCGTTTGGCACCGACATGTTAGTCGGATTGTCTTGTACCTACTTTTGCATAATTGTAACTAAGTCCGACTGTAGCTGATAACAATTGTGTATACTTTTCTACATCATCTGGCTATATTTTGTAAAGCCAGATATCAAGAACATTTTGACTGAGCGTTTGGGACGCCTTACTGCTTTATCTTACATGTTCTCTATTTCTGTTTCTTATTTGAATGATTGAGACAATAGATGTGAAGTGACCATAGTGAGACTTTCATGTAGTATGCACCCCCTCGTCTTTTAGACAGCATTGATCGTATTATACGGTATTTATCTACCCGTAATACGTAGCTGGCTGAGTCATTCCTTCGCTCTCCAGTATTTTGGTTCTGGGGCGTGACACACTGTATCGGTATTTTATACGGATACGTGTTTATTTGAGCCGTATTTCGTATTTATCGATTTGTGTAATATTTTAAAATTTTCCAAAGTACAGGGTTTTCGTGGCTTGGTTTAACTTGGATTTGGTTTTATTGGGTTTGGTTTAACTTTGACTTGGTTTGATTTAGTTTGGTTCTTTATGAGATAAGGTGTATGGTTTAGATTGAGTGGAGAGGAATGAATGGTGGAGATTGCTTGGGCTTGTTATATAAGCCACCTACCACTCTCTCTCCTCCATTATTTTCATTTTCATTTTCATCTTCATCTTCTTCCACCAACACCCATAGGCAAGTACACCTTGCCGAACCTTGAGCCAAGTTATTTTTGTTTATTCCATCTTCTTTCTTACATGATTCTATGCTTGTTTAGAACTTGGAGTTTTTTATTTTACCGGATGGATTCTTGTAGATCTAAGTTTATGTCATTTTCGATTTTCTTGGTTTTTGATCTACCAAACTTACTTGTTTTTGAAAACTAATTGTTTCATGTTGTAGAGAATTTTATTCTACCCAATTTTGACCTTTGAAAAGTTGGATTTGGACTTGTTTTGACCAAGTTATGGACTTTTGAAGTTTTGGGTTCAACCATGGAGTTCTTGCTGATTTGGAGAAGACAGTGAGCAGTGTGCGCGAGCTTTTTAGCTTGCGCCACTGAGTTGCGCGCGCTCTTTAGCGCAGCGCAATGGTGTCCATACACTGCCTTTTGGAGCGTATGTCTTGCATACGCTCACTTGGATAGCCAGGAGTCGTATGGAGTCCATACACTGCCTTTTGGAGCGTATGTCTTGCATACGCTCACTTGGATAGCCATGAGTCGTATGGAGTCCATACGCTGCATTTTGGAGCGTATGTCTTGCATACGCTCACTTGGATAGCCAGGAGTCATATGGAGTCCATACGCTGCCTTTTTGGAGCGTATGTCTTGCATACGCTCACTTGGATAGCCAGGAGTCGTATGGAGTCCATACGCTGCCTTTTTGGAGCGTATGTCTTGCATACGCTCACTTGGATAGCAAGGAGTCGTATGGACCTCATACGTTGCCTTTTGGAGCGTATGTCTTGCATGCGCTCTCTTGGGTGACAAGGAGTCGTATAGGGTCCATACGCTGTCTTTTGGAGAAGTATGACTTGCCCTGAGCGTATGACCTTGCCCTGAGCGTATGGCCTTTGGCTGACTTGGTCTTATGTCAGCGGGTCAGTTTGGTTTTAATTTCCTTATTGCTTGGCTCTTCTATAGCCCTGTATATTGATATTTTATTAGATATTTTACGTCCATTTTATATCCTTACGCCTTTTGTCATGAACTTGATAATCCTGAAATTATTTAATGTGTTTGAAGTGATAATTGATCATGACATGCTTGATAGTGGCCCGTCGTGGCGCACTCTTGATAAATGATAATGATAATGATAATGATAGTGGCCCGTCGCGGCGCACTCCTGACTAGTATACTTGACATGATAACCTGGCATGATATATCTTGATAAGTTATTGTGACAGTTACCTGACATGACATGACCTGACAAGAATGAACATCCTGGACACCGTGGGCGATTGTGCTTGTACAAATAAACCAGTCCTGTCTTGCATCATGTCTAGGACAGGGACTCCTGAGTACCACGGTCAGGAGTACCTACTAAAATAGACTAAGGTTAATAACTAGAATAATTCACTAGTCATGAAGAGATGTTCCCCAGTTACAGGCGACCCCATTATTCCGGCCGCAATTGTTTGGACTTGTAGCCTGCCGACGAATAGGGCACATCTCCAGCCCACTGTTATGTGGGGCACCCTCGATTGTCACTATAATGATTGTACTCTATTGTCACTCTAGCGTATTGTAATCTTCCTTGTCACTTTATCATGGTACTCTCTCTGATTGTCACTCTAATGATTGAACCCTCTAATTGTCACTATAATGTTCGCCTGGATAACTTCGGTAGCTGTAGGGCCTGTGACTATTTGGAACATCTCATTGCATCTTGCTAGTAACTAGGATTGTGATAACCCTAGTTAGTTAATGTAGAAAGTCGTAGGCAATGATTGGCCGTGATTGATTGGATGGAGTCTAGTCCAGTATAGTATAGTCTAGAAGTGATTGATTGCAAGATTGTACTAGAATGATTGAATGATTGTCACTCCAGATTGTTACTATAATGATTGTACTCTATTGTTACTCTAGCGTATTGTACTCCTCATTACCACTTTTATCATCGTACTCTTCACCTGAATGATCTGTCTAGTCTTATCTTGATCTTGTACTTAAATGTTACATGTCCTGCCGATAAATGGTGGGAGAAACCAAGTTCCGTTCAGACGAAGGGTTACAACCCCGGTCCTTGTTTGGTTTACGGGTTGTAACCTGGTTATCTGAATAGTCCTATGGTTATCTCATCGTATATCACTTTCCCAGTTTATTTATTAAGCATGTTCTCCAGTTTACCTTATGCTCAATGATAATTTACTTACTGTCTTCCTAGGTTCGGGATAAGTGCATTGGTACTGCATAAATCTCGATTCTCCTTTACTTATTTGCTTGTTGTTTGCTAATGATTGCTGGTTTTAAGTTCATAGTTCGGCCTCCTTCGTGGTACTTGCTATTTGGGGTCTGACCCCACTGGTTTTGCATGGCCAGGTTCTAATAGAAGAGCCCGAAGGATCTACCGCACCATCTACTCGACGGTGACCAGCCGGAGCACCAGAGCCCGAATTCTCTTCTTGTAACGTTTAGCCCCGAGCACGTGTTTAGCTCGTGTTTTGGTATTTTCTTGATATTGTAGCCTACGGGCATGAACATGATATGTGTATTCTAGACTATAGCTAGTCCTTATCATGTACGACTAATACTCTAGCTAGTCATCAGCTTTATGGTACTGGCTTCATGATCATTCATGTATATATATGGTTCGGGATGCCTTACTATTGTATGTATGATGATCGTACTCTTGTTCCTGTATAACTGCCTGTGATTGAGATACCTAGGATTGTTAAACCATAGGGTTGACTGATGGCTTGTAGAGTAACCCCCATGTCTTGACAGCTTATACGTAATTTCAGAGTATTAACGTACTTTGGGATGAGGAATTTGGGGGAAGAGCTCTTGGGAAAGCTTTGTTGAGCTTGAAACGAGAGGAGAAATAATGAGCATTCTCTTTCCTCAAATAGGCTTTATAGAGTTTAAGAAATAATTGGTTAAATGGCAATTATAACCCTCCACTTAGAAAGTTATTTATACAATTATTCTAATTATGTTAGAAAGTTTGTTGAGTTGTTAGAAAAGTGGGACCACTCCAGTTAGTTATAACTAACTCTTGAATTAACACTCATGCTAAAGTAATTTATATCTTACCTTAATTTAATTAAGAATATATTTATTCAATCTAACTTAAATCAGGAGAAAGCTTTTATAATCCCATAAAATCGAGAAAGTGGGGTTACAAATCTCCCCCCTTATAAAATTTCGTCCTCGAATTTTAAAGGACAAAAGTCTTATTTCTAAAAATCTAATAGTCAAAATAATTGTTCACAAACACACATTTATTGAATTCTAAATTTTTTTTATTAAAATGCAAAATTACATTCAGGCAAACAAGCTAGGGTAGCGCTCCCGCAACTCATCCTCGCGCTCCCATGTAGATTCTCCTGGAAAGTGGTGCCTCCACATAACTCTGACTAGCGGGATCGTCTGGTTCTTTAGTTGCTTTTCCCTGCGGTCGTTGGCTGCTGTCCACCCAGTGCTTCTGTCGATCATGTGCAACTCTGTGATGCTCTGAGCCTTGAGACCAAGAACATACAAGAAGTTGAAATAATACGCTTTAATAATGATCGATGATCGAACAGGTACGAGGTGGGGTGAATTTAAATTACGACTTAAAGGGGTAAATCATGAGGGCACGATCTTCTAATCATGATCAAAATTAAAAGTTTATCACAATAGAAAAATAGAGAAAAATAGGTAAATCACGATTAGATAGGCATGATCAAAGTTTTGACAAAACATAATCAAGATTTAAGTATGATTAGAACCTAGTGGGACGGAATCAAAATCTAGCAATGTATATTAGTAAGAAAATCATTTAATTCAACGATAAAATGCAAGAGGAAGGAAACTATAAGGGTTGTATAGAAATTACCCAGAAGGTATTAATATCAAATCAAGGTGAAAGTGCAAGGATTTTTCGAAAATCAATAATCATATGAAAATGGAATGTAGTCTCTATGGTATCCGAGAACATATAGATATTTGAAGTCACTTTACTTAGAATCCCTGCCCCGTCAGTAATATCTGGCTGTAGTAAAATTTCGGTTCCGTGACTCGGATAACGATATGTTACCGAATACTATATCAACTTTATCCATTTTCAGACAATTATTAACGAAGCAACTCAAGAGATCAAAATATGAAGAAGAATTTATGACAAAGTCTCAATAGTACCCAAAAATCTATGAATGTCTGAAATCACTTCAACTTGGAGTTCATGTATCGCCAGTGCGCTGCTAGCTGCAGTGAACCATCAGTCTCCATAATCCAGATAATGGCTACAGCGCACAACTGTTATGCCCTAATAGGTCATCGAATAGTCTCTCAACCTTATCCATAGGAATTTCCAAAAATTTCAGAGAATTCAAAATGAGTTCCGATAGTCAAAGTCACGATAAAAGGTGATGTTATCTGTCTTTTAGAAAACAAGAGATTTTATTAGGTACTAAGAAACAACAAAAATCAACAATGAGTATTAGGTACTAAAGAGACAAACATGAAGCTTTCAGAAATAAATCTCGAATAAGAAACAAAGTTTTAAATTGTAAACAAAATTTTCGAACAGAAAATGAAATCTCGAATGGTAACAAAATTTTATATAGGGAACAAAATCCCGAATAGGCAACAAAACCTCGAATGGTGAATAGGAAGCAAAGTATCGGATATAAGACAAAATCTCAAAATAAGAAACAAAATCTCGCATAGGGAACAAAGTCTAACAAAATTTTGAGTAGCAAATGAAGTTTCGAACAAAAATCTCGAATGGGAAACGAAATTTCAATAGGAACAAAATCTCAACCAGAAAATCAAAATTGAACAAAGTCGCGGATATGAGACAATTCTCGAATAGAAAATCTCGAACATGAAGCAATGTCATGAATAGTGAATAGAAAACAATATCAATTAGTGAATAGGAAACATGTATCAAACCGTACATATGAAACAAGCAAAATCTCAAATTGGGAACAAGGTCGAAACAAAGTCGTGAACAGGAACAAATTCTCGAATAGAAAACAAGTCATGAATAGAAAACAAAATCTCATATAGGAAACTGTTTGCCATTAAAATTGTTTGATTACAAATTTCAATACAAACAGAACAGTGTTACAATATGGGACTTAGACGTAGTCCTAGGAGTACACTTTTGTTTATCTGGGTCCCTTGTACCGATAGAGCGAGTGGTAATGCGTTGACTCCGTTGACGAGCTGACGACGGTTATCGGTTCTCTGAAGGTTTGGATTGCTCTGGGTGCTGGAGCTGGCTGAGAGGAAAAAGACGTTGAGTGTCTGTATCTGCCTCTCTGGTGATATGTTCCTTCATTGGGTGTTCTCTGTCCTGTCCGTGTGTAGGTCGGTGTGGAAGAAGGAAATGATCCCTCTATTTATAGCTAGGCAGGTTGGCTGCTCATGCGCGCATATGTAGGATGCGCCGGTGCGTAGGGACGCCTCGTGGAGATTGCTGATGGAGGCGCATGGGTAATGCGCCCTGATCGAGGGGTTGACCTCTTCATGTTGCTGTTGTGAGCCGACACGTAGCAGAGAAGAAGATCTTTCTGTTGCTGAGATCTTGGATGAGTTGAGTCAAAGGACACGTGTCATCGACTCATGGCTCGGAGATCTCATATTTGGTGGGGAATAATCTGGTAGGATGCGCCTAGGATTGGGCGCAAGAGGAAACTTTGGCTCGTAACCTTTATGAGTCACGAACCATTCTGGGCGCATGGCTTTTGAGGCACATACAGGCGACTTTTCTTCTGTCTTTTGGGATCAGAGAACAGTCTGGGGCGCATGGCTTTTGAGGCGCATACAGAGCTTCAAATGGAGACTTTTCTTCTGTCTTTAGGGATCAGTGAAGAGTCTGAGGCACATGGCTTTTGAGGCGCATGCAGATTTGGACGTATGGCTGCAGAGGCGTATGCGGGTGGTTGAGTGGCCATGTGGCAGTAGCCGTCGGAGTAAAGTCATGATGATGCTGACGTTGCCGACGCTTCGTTTTCTGAAAAAGCTGTCAACCGTTCAGACTTTGGGAGGTGTGCTGCCAACTCTGTCAGTTCAGCATTTAATATTTTTGACATTCGATGGACAGCTGAGGGGGTGCGTCGATTGGCGTTCCACTGGGCATGGAGACGCATGGGGGCGCATCCTCTGTGATGCGCTTGGTTCTGAAGGGCGCGTCTGTATGATGCGCCTGAAGTCGAAGGGCGCGTACGACTGTTTCGTTCCTCGAGTGCTTTAAATAGCCGTTTGGCTGAATTCGAGGCGTCTGGTTCATCCATTAAATGTAAGTTCATTGCACAGAATTCTGAGAGCCATCCACTTGGCGCGTGGGTTTGATCTGCCCGGCCTATAAATAGTGGCATGGAGAGAAGGTTTGCTTCTCGTTCTCTCACGTACTTCCAACATGAACTTGGGTACTCGAGTGCACTCTGTTGACGAAGTGCTCCCGAGGGTGAAGATGAGATGCCACGTCGTCATTGATGCACTTGAAGGTGGCTGTTACATCCAAAAGACGGAGTCGAGGGCTTCCGAGGCAGGCGGAAGGTGCCTGTTGCATCCAAAGAGAGATGCTCGGGCCTCGTCTCCGATGTTCCGGAAGGGCCGTAGATCGGTGCTAGGCTCTTTCTTCCTTCAAAGTGGGTGTTGCCCACTCTGGTTGTGTTGAAAGCTGCTCCTTTAGCCGTATTTCGATTACGGTCTTCCTTGGTCTTTGGAGGCTCTTTCGAAGCCTTCCCTGACCATAAATTTGCGGTGCTCTTCTCTTCCTCGGTTCCAGCCAGAGGGTTAAATGCTTCATTAGTCGAAGCATTTATCAGGTGAGCCTGGCTGGAAGAGCGGCACATAACTGGGCTGCTGAAGGGATGCACATAACTGGGGATGCACATAACTGAGCTGCTGAAAAGAATACGCCTTGCTGAGGGCACATGGTGGGATGTGCCTGGTTGAAGGCGCATGGTGACTGCTGCGCCTGAATGGAGGCGCATGGTGACTGCTGCGTCTGTCTTGAGGCGCATGGTGGCTGCTGGTCGTAGACTTAGGATCTTTCCTTTGTAGAAATTCTCCTTTGTACAACCTTCTCTAGACATGTAATAGACTTTTATATGTGAAATAAAAAGTTTTCTTTCCATATCTATATCTGTTATTTTTGCTGTGAAGTATTTTGTCTGAGCTCTGGCGTATGTAGTGTCTGGCGCATGGGCTTTCTGGTTGTGATATTCCATGCTTCTACAAGACCCCCTTCAAAGTTTTCAAAACTTTTGGATAAGTTTTGGAATAATTTGAATAAGAAGCATGGAGGTCAGGGCACATGACTGTTGGGGGCAGAAGAGGTGGCCGTTGACGTCGGTGGTTCCTCCGAACTTGAGAAGGGTAAGGGTGTGGAACCCTCTTTTGCTCCTCCTACTTGGGGTACTATCTCAATGCCTGTGCCGGCTTCCTCTGTTCCTTCGGCTCCTCGGGTTAGCAGTCCGGCCCATGTTGATGAAGAGCCTATTGATACCGAGGTTCCAGTCTCGCAGGTTGAGGTTGGCGGATCTTCTTCCGGTCCGCTAACTACAGTAGCTCCTCCAACTCCTGCTATGACGCCGCAGGTGCTGGCGGACGCAGATGAATATGTGAAATTCATCGTCGAGGGGGTGTATAAAATGCTGCAGAGGGGTGTATCTGCGGTGGTGGATGCCAACGGGAGCTTTACGACGGCAAGAACTCTGGCAATGCCTTATATCGAGCTGATCCGCGTTCACCAAGGCCCCGACCATATGGCCGAGATCCTGGAGGCTTCGGTGATCGAGCTGGACCAGCGGCTCACGAAACTTCAGCGCATCCAGCGAAATGACCTTTCCGTCTTGATAGATGCGAAGAAGGGGAAGTTGATCGCCGAGATTGAGTCTTCCTACCAGGCCACTGTGAGCATCTGGGAGCACGAGGTGGCTGAGACTGAGGCTGCGGTAGGACAGTTGTCTCAGTCCATGAAGGAGACAATGGAAATGCGAGCTGCGTTGGACGCTAATATCGCGGAGATCAACGCCCAGATGTGCCGCCTTGAGGACCAACGGGCCCGACTCCAGTTAGATGTCGAACGTGTCCAGGCTGAACACGTAGCATTCAAGAAGGAGGAAGCAACTTTCACTCACCGGGCTCTTGTCCTGGCTCGGCAGCGACAACAGCTTGATGAGGAGCATAAGAATGATACTTTCGCTGAGGCTGTTGAATTAATGCGTCAAGAAGCTGAGCGTCGAGTCCTGGCGACTGTGGAGACTCATGCAGCCAACTTGAGACGTCGAGTTAGAGAGCTCTCAGCCAACCCTGGAGATGTTTAGGGACTGTAGCCTCTCCTTTTTATGTTTTTGCAACTCTTGCTGGAGGATAGTGTAGTTCTGTACTCTCTTTTTTAGAAAATAAAGAAGTACGCAACTTTTTTATGATGTGTTCATTTTTGTTATCATAAACTTGATAATTTGTGTGGACCTATTATCTTTTGCGCACCTTGGCTTTTAGGTACAGATAATAAGTTTGAAGGAACCAACATGTTTGCTCAGAGGTAATATGGACGTGGCAATCATTGGGGTTCAAATGATAGAATCTTCCTACTCAGAGGTATTATGGACGTGGTAGGAGTGATCCTGGAGGATACGCTGAACAACTCAGAGGTGATGTGGACGTGAAAGTTCTACGATCAATGTACGACAACGCATGGGTTGTTTGTACGAGATGTTTACTCAGAGGTAATGTGGACGTGGTAAACATGAAGGATAGCGTAGGCTTACGAAGTGTAAGATTCCGCTTTGTAGGGTGCAGAGGGATAACTCAGAGGTGATATGGATGTGGTTGTCTTTCTACTGGAGGATGCTACGGAACAGCTGGGTTCCGGAAGCGTATGGTTTTGTTGGAAGGGAATTGTCTGTGAATCCTGATGGTTGGGTCCATAGATCCCCTTGTGGAAGCACATATCTGAAAGATGTCAAGAGTAGTACTTCTTCAGGATCTTGCCATTGATGGGCATCATGAATAAGTCTCCATTGGGTTTGGCGAGGCGGTAAGTACCGTTTGAGTATACCGTCTCAATGATGAAAGGTCCTTCCCATTTGGGCTCGAACTTTCCTGGTGTCTTGTGAGTTAACACCATTGGCCTCCTGACTGCCAGAACCAGGTCGTCAACTTGAAAAATTCTCTGTTTGACCTTCTTGTTGAAAGCCTGTGATATACGGGCTTGGTAGAGTTCGATACGTTGTTGAGCTAAGAGACGCTTTTCGTCAAGTGCCTCCAGCTCCTGCAGACGACGACGTTGATTGTCCTCTTCTGTGAGTTTGTTTGTAATTGCTACACGGAGTGAGGGTATCTGGATCTCGAGAGGCAGTACCGCTTCACTCCCGTAGACCAGGGAGAATGGTGTATTGCCTGTCCGGGTTCGTACCGTTGTGCGGTAGGCCCAAAGATATTCGCCAAGCTTTTCGTCCCAGTCGTATTTGTTGGATGACACGACTTTTTTTGAGCAGCCTAACGATAGTTTTGTTGAACGCCTCGGCCAATCCGTTTGCTGCCGGATTGTAGGCGGTTGATGCCACGTTTTAAATGCGATTTTTGTCACAGAATCTGTTGAAAACATGGCTGATGAACTGTGGACCATTATCATGGATGATCCGCCTGGGTACTCCGAAACGGTAAATGACATGGTGTGTGATAAAGCTGACCACCCTGGAGCTCTTTACTTCCGCCAATAGGACTGCTTCTGCCCACTTGGAGAAGTAATCGGTAATTGCCATGATGAAGCGGTGCCCGCTTGATGAAGGAGGGGTGATCGGTCCTACAATGTCCATGCCCTAGGCTTCGAAGAGCCAGGAGGCGACTGTAGGATGTTGTGGTTCTGACGACGTATGAATGAAGTCCGCGTGAAGTTGGCACGCATGGCACTTCTTAGCATAGTCGACAGCATTAGCGGCCATGGTTGGCCAATAGTAGCCCATACGTCGCAGTCGATCCTGCAACTTAGGACCAGGTTGATGAGCTCCGCAAGTTCCGTCATGAGCTTCTCGAAGAGCTTCGGTCGCCTCTTTATTGGACAGACATCGAAGGGGAAGCCCATCATAGGAGCGTCGGTACAGCATTTAGTGGTTGTATCATAATAGAATCGAAGAGAACGTCTCCTAACTGAGACGGCTTCCTTCGGGTCCTCTAGAAGAATTTTGTAGACGGCGAAGTCGATGAACGGGAACCTCCAGTCTCGGACATTAACACCAGTACTTGTCGGCATGGCGTGGTCCACTCGTAAGCATAGGTTGTTTTTAGGATAAACCAAGTCTCGGCCAACCACCGTGACGTAGTGTTGAGTCCCAAGGGGTGCTGCTAAGGAGGCCGCGAGGCCAGCCAGAGCATCAGCCTCTAGGTTTTGTAGACGAGGTACGTGTTCGATGAAGAACTCGGTAAAGGCTGAAATGATGTTCAATGCAACTTCATGGTAAGGGATCAGATCTTCATGGCGAACCTCGTATTGCCCTCGGATCTGGTTTACGATGAGTTTCGAGTCGCCGTAGGCTTCCAGATGATCCACCCCCAGCTGTTGTGCCAGCTGGAGTCCCATAATGAGCGCATTGTACTCGGCACCATTGTTGGAGCACGGCTTCGAAAGAGAGTAAGCACACTGGATGACCAGCTGATCGGGGGAGACTACGACTACCCCCACTCCTGCGATGATCTGGCCTTTGGAGCCTGTTCTTGAAGCACCATCGAAAAACATCCGCCAAACGGAGCTTCCTTCGGTGACGTTTGATTCTTGGACCTCATCCGGGATGTCTTCATAGAGTCTTGAGGACTCCGGGATGGGATGTGCAGCTAAAAAGTTGGCCAGGGCCTGACCCTTAACGGCTTTTTGTAGCACAAATACCATGTTGTATGGTGTTAGCAGGATCGCCCATGTAGCTAGCTGGGAGTTTAATGACCCTGGCTTCGTCATGAGGACTCTGAGTGGATTGACTCGGGAGATGACATGAATTGTCTGGCCCGAGACATAATGGCGAGTCTTCTGGATGGCAAACACCAAGGCCAAGCACTCCTTTTCAACGAGGTTGTACCAGTGTTCAGCCCCGATGAGCGTTTGACTGAGGTAGTAGATCGCTTGCTCGTAGCCTGTATCGCTGTTTTGAGCCAGCAGAGCGCCCAGGAAATGATCCATGGCACGGACGTAGAGGAGAAATGGTTTGCCAGCGACAGGTGCTACTAGGACTGGCGGGCTTGTCAAGTAAGTCTTGATGTCGTCGAAAGCCTTTTGGCACTCCTCTGTCCAGACGTAAGAGACTCCCTTCTTCATGAGCTGAGTAAAGGGTTAACATTTACCGGAAAGGTTTGCTATGAACCTCCGGATGTATGCCAGACGTCCCTGTAAGCCCCGAAGTTCTCGAAGATTCTTCGGAGGGTCCATGTTGAGGATAGCTTTGGTCTTCTCGGGATCAACATGAATGCCTTTCGCCGTGATGACAAAGCCCAAGAATTTTCTGCTAGAAGCCCCCAGGAAGGATTTAGCAGGGTTCATCTTGAGTTGATGTGCCCGCATGAGATCGAAGACTGTCTTCAGGTCCTGTAGGTGATCTCCTTTAAGGCGACTCTTGACTGCGATATCGTCAACATAGCATTCGACTATTTTACGAAGATGTTGACGGAAGATGGTGCTCATAGCTCGTTGGTATGTCGCACCGGCGTTCTTCAAGCCGAAGGGCATCACTGTGTAGCAGAAAATGTCCTTTGGAGTCCTGAATGACGTATGTTTTGCGTCATCAGGGAACATCTTGATCTGATTGTAGCCCGAATACCCGTCCATGAAAGACATGCGCTCGAAGCCACACGTATTGTCGATCATCACATCAGTAATTGGAAGCGGGAATTCGTCCTTCGGGCAAACAGAGTTGAGATCCCTGAACTCGATACAGACTCGTATCTTTCCATTCTTCTTGGTGACGGGGACGACGTTGGCTACCCATTCTGGGTGTTGCTCTTCACGGATGAAGCCGATAGTCAAGAGTTTGTCTACCTCCTGATCGATGGCATTCATGATGTCCGGCCGGAAGTATCGCTGATGTTGTTTAATAGGTTTGGCATCGGGTAAGATGTTCAACCTATGCATTGCGATCTGTGGATCGAGTCCCGGCATGTCTTCGTAGTTCCATGCGAAGACGTCGATATACTCCTTAGCCAGCTGGATTAAAGATTCTCGGTCTTTTTCTTTTAGGCTTTTGCTGAAGAAGATGGGTTTGGAAGAAGACCCGTCCCCAAGGTCGATCTGCTCGACTTCGTCTTCGGTAGGTGGTTCGCGTAACTCGAAACGAGACTCCTATTGTTCTCCTAGGCGTTGAGTCCAGGGTTCTTCTTCGAAGGGTTCCGGCGCTTGGTCTTCGCCTTCATCTTTTTGAGCTTGTGCTGATGTCATGTTAGCTGACAGCACTTTCCTGAAGACTGATCCGATACTGGTATCGGAATCCCAAGTCGATGCTTCGAACGAGTGGAAATGTTCTACGTCTTCTGCGTCTGAACTCTCTGGAGTTGATGGCGGCGTGACATAGCCTACCCCCCGTCGAGTCCGATTGTAATAGTCCTGCGGCTTTCCTTTAGGTATTGGAACCCAGAGAGGGAGACGTCGACCCTTGCCGTAGTTTAGGCCCTTGTTGCTTTTCAGATTGTAGCCCATCTTTTGGATGAGATACTTTGCCTTATCCGTGTACCGATAGAGTTGCATTCTGCCGGCATCTGGTTCTGGCTTGAGTGGCGGGAGGTCCTGATGACGATCGACCTTGCCGAAGATGATGGATTCTTCGTCTCGACTTCGTGGAGGGACTATGTAACAGACTCCTTGAGACGGGACTACTCGATTTACATGATGGATGGTCGTTAATTGTGTTTGCAACGACCGTAGAGCGTTATCTAATGTATACATGACATTCTAATGTGGAAGACAAGAATAATTAAAAGACACTCTATTATTGATGAAATACGAGATTTTATCCCGTGGGATTATATTGTCTAAGGAGGGTGCATCTACATCAGCAGAGATATATTTGCCAAGCTCCTCATCTGTAAGCACTGGGGTTGGATCAGGAGAGTCCACCACAGCTTTGATTTTGGGGTCCGAGAGGGTTATGTGAGCCCTCCCTGGCATCTTGGATGACTGCGGCGGCTTTCCCTTAAGACGCACCTTCAGTGGTGCCTCAACTGCGCCTCCAGTGATTGGTGCCTTCCCCTATAATTTTGCCACCAGGGGAGCCGATATTTGAGACGGCTTTCCCTTGAGGCGTATCTTCAGGGGAGCTTCAGGAGTTGGTGCTTTTCCTGGTAGCTTGATGCTCATTGGAGGCACCTTCTGGGGCGGTTTGCCCTTGAGTTGGATCTTCAAAGGGGCATCGGAAGTCATCTCAGGCTCCATGTCCGGCTCAGCTGCCGTCTCTGCCTCGTCATCAGCATCATTGGCTTTTTTCTTGTCAAGTGACTTGTATAAGTCGGAATCGGTGAAGTAGGCTTCAATCCCTTTGAAAGAATCGATGTCTGCGAACTCCATCCGGATGACGCTGTTGGTAGATACATATTTCATGCATTAGTGGAGCGTGGAGGGCACCACCATGTACTCATGTAGCCATGGTCGACCGAGCAGGATGTTATAGTTGACCTCGGCATCCACAACATAGCAGGTCACCTCAGTTCTGAGGTTACCGATGTGACACTTCAGTCGAATTTTGCCCAGTGGCTCGCTTTTGCTAGCGTTGAAGCCACTGATGGTTGTGTTGGAGGGTGCCAGCCGGTACATTAGGATCCCAGTGTTGATAACAGCGCCTTCGGAATGATGCTGAGAGAAGACCCCGGATCGATCTGAATCCGTTTTACCTTGACTGAACCGATATACCCTGTATAATACAGCGGTCGGTTATGTCGGTGGTGCTTGAGCAGCATGTCTTGTTGGGTGAAAGTTATGTTTGGGATAACTTCATCCGCACAATGACAGTACGCACAAGTAGTTGGGAGGTCTTCAGGCTGCTTGACCTGACTGAGAAAGGATTCGGCATCCTTCAGAGCTTCGCAGAGAGCTTCTCGGGAGTCTTTGGAAAGACGCAGGAGCTCGAACAAAGATAGGCGGGCAGGAGTACTGGCCAGTTGTGCCAGTATGTCGAAGTTGTGGGGCTTGGCTAGCCCCGGAGCATTCTCCTTTCGTAGAGGTCTGTCAAAATGAGCCTCCACATGCTTCTGCTTATTGGCTGCTGAGGGCTTAGACGGGCCCTCTTCCTGGACAGCAGGGGCGGTGCAAGGAGGCACCACCTCGGCGGCAGCTTCGCCGGGTTGGACGTTCTGTTGTGCACGCGTCTGCACAGGAAGTGCCTCTTCTGTTGAAGAAGAGACCATGCGGCAAGACTTGATCTTCCTGCCTTTGGATTTGGAGGTAGGACGTGCCTCCGGTTGAGTCACCTCGGAGACGAGGTCGGGGTGGACCCATAGGACCTCTACTCGAGATGTGGTGAGTGGAATGAGTCCACTCACATTGTCACGGGTAGGTGGTAAGTTAACCACCTCCATTGTCGCCTTAGGAATGGGGACAACGCCATCTTGTGAGGTAGTTGGCGGCAAGGTGCCGAACTGGAGTGACACCACATTGGCTGACACCGTCTTCTCTTCGTAGTCGACGGAGATTACATCCGCATTGATCATGCGCTGGATGTAATTTTTGAAGACATAACAGTCCTTGGTCGAGTGTCCGACAAACCGATGGTAGTGACAGTACCTCGGGTTGTCCACTTTCCCAACTTCATCGGGCCGCTTTGGGTCCGGTAGCTTGATCTTGTCACCCTGCTTCAGTATTTTAAAAAGTTGCAGAGTGTCTTCATCATTGAACGAATAAACCTCCTTGGGCCTTGGTGCAAGTGGAGGCTTCTGAGTAGGCGCAGATGCGCCTTTTGAGGCACTAACAGTCAATGCCTGCTTCCCCTTTGTCTCACGTCCGGGGTTGTTGGCTGCAGACCTTTTCCCCTTGTCATCAAAGGCAGGGAAGCTGACCCCCAGAAGACGTGCATTAGCCGCCTTCTTTTCTGTGGCTTCTGCTTCGATGATCAGGGAGCTCCAGTCGGGAGGAGGAGTAGAGTTGAGCCAGAGTTTAACTGCAGGCAGCATGTTCATGCTGCAAGAGGAGAGGAGCACATATTCCGGCATGCCTGGAGGTAGTCTGAAGCAGGCCTGTCGGAAGCGTTCGATGAACACCCGAACCATTTCCTTCTCCTTCTGGCGTATATCTATGAGGGACGCCATCGTCATGTCCTTCCCGCTGTCGTAGAAGCGGTCGAGGAAGAGGTGCGTCAAGTCGTCGAAGGATGATATAGAATTATCGGGAAGGCTGCAGTACCAGTCATACGCCACTCCCTTCAATGCTCCAACGAATATGCTAGTGAGGAGTGCGTCCTCCTTCGGAAGATGTCCCGTTTGGGACTGGAAGTACATCAGGTAGCGGCGTGGAGAGTCCTTTCCGTCGTATGGCGTCAGTGTTTGTAGTTTATACTTTGGAGGATAAACCACTTTGTTCCACTCGAGGGGATAGGGTTGGGGGATGCCCATCTTCTGGCGCTCCTCTTGCCTGTTCTTGGACTCAAAGCACTCCCGCAAGTCCTTGATCATTTCGACCACATCCTCTGCGGAGCTAGGAGTCGGGGAAGGTGGTACCACTTGGAGTTGAGCGTTTAAGGGCTCAGACGTCCGGGGTACTTCTCGGCGGTCTGTGTCTGAGGATACCCGTTGAAGGGGTACACTCGACTCCCCATTGGCCCCTGGGTCGGGACCGGTCGAAGGTGTTCGGGTCAAGGCCGACCGTATTTTAAACACCGCCTGAGTCAGTGTTTGCATGGAAGCAGAGAGGGTTTTGAGTCCTCCCTCTCATGTGTCTATACGCTGGACGATGTCCTGCGGCGGTGCATCAGACTCGGAATCATCCCCAGCCATGTATACTGTCATGACACGGCCGGGAGTGGATGGATTGGTGGAGGCTTCGCTCTCGGCCTCACTCTCATGTAGGGGAGTCGCCTCTCCTGGAGTTTCATCTTGGCCACCCCCAGCCACGTTCTGGAGGTCATTCTTGACGGGCGCATCTGCAAGGGTCTGATTACCCTCAGCTCCATCTTGAAGGGCCTCTTCGTCTCCGGAACTACCCCCAGCTGTGTTCTGGGCGACATCCTCGTTTTGAAGGGCTTCTGGGAGGCTGACTTCGCCTCAAGGATGAAGATCCGCCGCAGCTGTGCTTTGGACATCTTCGTCTTCGGAAACAAGGGTCTGACTACCCCCAGCTTCCTACAAGAATTTCTTCCTCGATCGAGTGCCTTCGAACACTCCGGAGGATGAGACAGCTGCCTTGGTTTTCCTCGGCTGGCTTTTGGATGAGGACGAGGAATTGCCGGTCGTCTTTCGGACTGACGAGGAGTTGGAGATCACGTTGCATGAAGCAACCCTTAGCTCCTCTTCTGTTGACACCTTCATCCCAAGGTGATGTTGGAGGGGTGTCGATGATTGCAGCCGCTGGAAGACTGACTGCCTTGGTGGTACTGCCGCCTTACAACAGCAGTTGATGGTGACCACAGCACAAGTATGCCCCGTGAGAGGCGCATCATGCTTGTTGGTCGACTCACCTGACCGGCGCTTGTGAGTGATCACGTTACGCAGGTCGTTGGAGGAGAGTGCTACCTTCACACCCCTTCAGGCGCATGGCAAGGCCAAACTCCAGGGTGGTCAGGTGAGTGTTGCGCCCCCTGATCTAATACCAAACAGGCATCCCGATCAGTAGTGGGGGAACCACAACATTTGGAGTGACTTGAACGGACCTCAAACGCACCGCCGGAGGAGGCACGGGAGTTCACGACCACTGGATTTGCCTTGCTCGACTTGGTTGTGCACGCAGTAGATGCGCCCAAGTAAGACAAGGGCTTTGAAGGTCGGCTCGTTCTCGGCACCACAGCACTCGAGTCGACCTTGTACAACTTACCATCAGCAGAGCGCATGATTGTGAGTGCATGTTTCTGGCTTGTTGCTGGCATAGCACGTTTGGGACGCATCGCCCGTGCTGCCTTAGACTTCTTCGTACCAGGCCGCTGGGGGCGCGTAGTACTCAGAATCCAAATTTTCTTCACCACTACAGCGAGTGAGTCTGTCAAAGACAGAGATCTTCTGTGGCGCATCAGAGGTGATACGCGGGACATTGGCTGCGCCCCTGCTCCGTCGACGCATCTTCCTCGCCTGAGAGGGAGATGGCTGGGGAACGTGGTTAGCCGCACGTTTCCCCGAGAGATACGATGTACTAGCGGGCGCATCTTGGTTGCTGAGAACGTCAGCAGGAAGGGAAGGCTGGATCGGCGCATCCCCTTCGGTAGTGGTGCCCAAGGCGTCGACCTTGCGCACCCAGACTCGGCAGGTCTTCTTCGACTTCGACAGCCGCTTCGAAGGACTCGCACTGCCTTCAGATATGAACTCCTCATACGCCTGTTGATTGAGGCGTACGACCAGCGTCTTGTGGGAGGAGCCCACCTTCACGTCGTCGGCTTGCGACACAACTTTCTCGGTGGAGAAGAAAGAGGTCCCCAGCAGAGTTGCCAGCTTGTTTCCATTAAAATTGTTTGATTACAAATTTTAATACAAACAGAACAGTATTACAATATAGGACTTAGACGTAGTCCTAGGAGTACACTTTTGTTTATCTGGGTCCCTTGTGCTGATGGAATGAGTGGTAATGCGTTGACTCCGTTGACGAGCTGACGATGGTTATCGATTCTCTGAAGGTTTGGATTGCTCTGGGTGCTGGAGCTGGCTGAGAGGAGGAAGACGTTGAGTGTCTGTATCTGCCTCTCTGGTGATATGTTTTTTCGTTGGGTGTTCTCTGTCCTGTCCGTGTGCAGGTCGGTGTGGAAGAAGGAAATGATCCCTCTATTTATAGCTGGGCAGGTTGGCTGCTCATACACGGATATGTAGGATGCGCCAGTACGTGGGGACGCCACGTGGAGATTACTGATGGAGGCGCATGGGTGATGCGCCCTGATCGAGGGGTTGACCTCTTCATGTTGCTGTTGTGAGCCGGCACGTAGCAGAGAAGAAGATCTTTCTGTTGCTGAGATCTTGGATGAGTTGAGTCAAAGGACACGTGTCATCGACTCATGGCTCGGAGATCTCAGATTTGGTAGGGAATGATCTGGTAGGATGCGCCTAGGATTGGGCGCATGAGGAGACTTTGGCTCGTAACCTTTATGAGTCACGAACCATTCTGGGCGCATAGCTTTTGAGGCGCATGCATGCGACTTTCCTTCTGTCTTTTGGGATCAGAGAACAGTCTGGGCGCATGGCTTTTGAGGCGCATGCAGAGCTTCAAATGGAGATTTTTTCTTCTGTCTTTAGGGATCAGTGAAGAGTCTGAGGCGCATGGCTTTTGAGGCACATGCAGATTTGGACGCATGGCTGCAGAGGCGCATGCGGGTGGTTGAGTGGCCACGTGGCAGTAGCCGTCGGAGTAAAGTCATGATGATGCTGACGTTGCCGACGCTTCGTTTTCTGAAAAAGCTGTCAACCGTTCAGACTTTGGGAGGTGTGCTGCCAACTCTGTCAGTTCAGCATTTAATGTTTATGACATTCGATGGACAGCTGAGGGGGCGCGTCGATTGGCGTTCCACTGGGTATGGGGACACATGGGGGCGCATCCTCTGTGATGCGCTTGGTTCTGAAGGGCACGTCTGTGTGATGCGCCTGAAGTCGAAGGGCGCGTACGGCTGTTTCGTTCCTCGAGTGCTTTAAATAGCCGTTTGGCTGAATTCGAGGCGTCCGGTTCATCCATTAAATACAAGTTCATTGCACAGAATTTGGAGAGCCATCCACTTGGCACGTGGGTTTGATCTGCCCGGCCTATAAATAGTAGCATGGAGAGAAGATTTGTTTCTCGTTCTCTCACGTACTTTCAACATGAACTTGGGTACTCGAGTGCACTCTGTTGACGAAGTGCTCTCGAGGGTGAAGATGGGACGCCACGTTGTCATTGATGCACTTGAAGGTGACTGTTACATCCAAAAGACGAAGTCGAGGGCTTCCGAGGCAGGCGGAAGGTGCCTGTTGCATCCAAAGAGGAATGCTCGGGCCTCGTCTCCATTGTTCCGGAAGGGCCGTAGATCGGTGCTAGGCTCTTTCTTCCTTCAAAGTGGGTGTTGCCCACTCTGGTTGTGTTAAAAGCTGCTCCTTTAGCCGTATTTCGATTACGGTCTTCCTTGGTCTTTGGAGGCTCTTTCGAAGCCTCCTCTGACCACAGATTTGCGGTGCTCTTCTCTTCCTCGGTTCCAGCCAGAGGGTTAAATTGTTCATTAGTTGAAGCATTTGTCAGGTGAGCCTGGCTGGAAGAGCGGCACATAATTGGGCTGCTGAAGGGATGCACATAACTGGGGATGCACATAACTGAGCTGCTGAAAAGAATACGCCTTGCTGAGGGCGCATGGTGGGATGTGACTGGTTGAAGGCGCATGGTGACTGCTGTGCCTGACTGGAGGCGCATGGTGACTGCTGCGTCTGTCTTGAGGCGCATGGTGGCTGCTGGTCGTAGACTTAGGATCTTTCTTTTGTAGAAATTCTCCTTTGTACAACCTTCTCTAGACATGTAATAGACTTTTATATGTGAAATAAAAAGTTCTCTTTCCATGTCAATATCTGTTATTTTTGCTGTGAAGTATTTTGTCCGAGCTCTGGCGTATGTAGTGTCTGGCGCATGGGCTTTCTGGTTGTAAAATTCCATGCTTCTACAGGAACGAGTCAAAATCTCAAATTGAAAACGAAATCTTCAACAATATCTCGAATAAGGACATAATCTCAAACAAGCCTCGAATCGAAACGAAAGTTCAACAAAGTTTTAAATGAGAACAAAGTTTCGAAATGAAGTCACGAGTAGGAAATAAAATCTCAAATATCATAAAGTTTGAATAGGGAACAAAAATTCGAATAGAAGCCAAAAATAGGAAACAAAGTCATAAATAGTGAATATGAAAACATGGTATGTAATAGTGAACATGAAACAAGTCTCGAACGGAAAACCAAAACCTTGAATAGAAACCGGAGTTTTGAATAGGAAACAAGATCTTAGAATAGAAAACAAAATCTGGGTTTAAATCTCAAACAAGATCCAAAGTTTAGAATAGAATCAAAGTCTAACAACTCTCAATTAGGGAACAAGAAGTTCTAGATGCTAAGAGAAAATCTAAAGACAGTTGGAATGCAAATCACGATCCATGGTCTTCTTCATCCATGAGTCTTCTGTCTTCAGTCCGTCTTCAGTATTTCTTCTGGGACTGGAATCACTTCAACTTCTTCAACTGTCCTGGCGTAGACTAGTCCATGCGGTAGTGCTCCATGTGATTGCTGAATCTGAATAGGCGAGTCCCCTTATTGTGCTCCTCGTGCTCCTCGTGCTCGTCCTTGGGCAGTACGATCAGCAATCTCCGAGCAATCCTTGACTTGGTGGGCAGGCGGTCCGCAGTACAAGCATAGGCTCAGTCTCTTGCGGCACTCCTCGAAGCGATATCCTGGATGACGGCAGAAAGCACAAATGGTCATCATCTAGGTCTGAATCTGATGGCGCAGCTGAAAGGGCGTTGTCTGAGTGTGGCGACGCTTTACGGATCCATAGTAGTTGCTATCTCCATCATAAGTCTTCATGTCTCTCTTGGCTTTCAACTTTTCGTCTTGTTCTATTGTCTGTGCTACGCGCTGGATCTCCTGGTTGGTGACTTCAACCAGAGGAGTCGGATCCTCGGAAACTTGGATGATTTTTAGAAGTGGCGGCTCCAGGTTCTTGGTCTGCTACTTGGTGCAAAGAATGTGCTCGGTGTCGGAGAAATCCAAAGTCTGAGAGTCTGGAAGTCAGAAGCCCTCTCTGGCTCGAAAAGCATATCCATAAATCTGGCTTAGGAAAGGACGGCCTGCTCCCTCTAGGTGTTAAGGAACTCTTGAAACATCTCCATCAACTGCGTACTATCCATGGGGATAGTAAAGGCGATAAGAGGTAGTGGTAGCTCGAAACCCTCAAGTGTAGGTAGATCAGCTGTTCCGGTGTAGCGTGCTTGAATTATCTGAAAAACAGAAAACTGTTAAAATGTCCTAAACCTAAAAACAGTAAGTGTTTATAGAATATCAATATATCTGATGTACCCGATTTCCTGCTGTGATCAAGTTTTTCTAGTTTAACAAGTCCCCCAATAGTACTCTAATAACTAGGTAATATTAGGACAGAGCTTTATGGGCCACCACTAAAAATATGTCACGACCCGCGCCCGAATAATCGGACAAGAGTCGGACATACCCAGCCTACGTTGGAAGACTCAACGTAGTAAGCTGTACCAAGCTAGGAAAACTAACAAGTCAATGTGAATAAGTACAAATCACAGTATCTATAAACGATCCAAGAAAGATCACCATAATCCACAAGTCTATATAACGTAAAGGTACCAGAGTCAACAAGAATAAAATACGCTATGAACACAAAAACCATATCTAGGAGTAAAGCTAAACAATCTAAACCTGAAGCCTCTAGCAAAGTCATATCTCCATCTTGCTCAGCTAAGATCACCGGCTCTGGCCCATAAGATGGAACAATATCCTGCAAGTACACCAGCAACATATCTAGTCAGGAGCGGAGCAAAGTACAATCCTAGGTAATGAAAAAGAACATCATGCTATGAAAAATATATAAGAGAACATGTAAAGCACAGGAAAGAACAAGAAAGTACATGAATGTAAAGTACAGAAAATAAAGTACAAGAATGTAAACCATGAACCTGAAGTACAAGACATGACATGTGCATAATATTTGAAATACAACTAGCCTATGTGACCGGCTGGGGTAAGTACAGGAATAAGCACAAGAGCACAGGAATAATTGTATGGCTTAGGGTCCGCGTGCGCAGTGCGAGGCCTAAGCTATCTACATGAATATCAGAACGTGGATTTGGTCACATAGCTAGTGTATTTTCTCTTTCCGACCACAAGTAAGTACAAGTACATGAAATTACAAGAGCACATGATATCGTGTCACATCGTGTCATCAAGAGAAGTACAAAAGATGAATGTAAATGCACAAGATCATAGAATGTACTTGCCTTGCTCAGGGTAACCAAGAATGTGAAGATGATCTGTAAGTCCACCTGATTAATGATATAAGTTGGTTACTTTCCAAAGAATATCATCTTGCTATATGCTCTCTAATTCTATATTATTTCCAAACATATCTTTGTACACTAAGATGCTAACTTCCAGCGTATTATAGCCAAATTATGTTAGAACTTTACAGAATTCTAACCAAATATTTATAAAGAGAAATAGTTTTCTTTTGAGTTAAAGACTTTCTTCTCTAGAATATAATTACACCTTTTTAGTAAAACACAATATTAGATAATATTACGCTAACCTCACGATTAAAGTCTAGCAGTAAAAGCCTAATTAATCATTATGTTATCAATTCAAATATTCATAAATATATGTTTAACTAGCCCTGACTTCTCTTACAAGCAGCCCAAATCACCATCGCTGGTACCTGCTAGTGTACTAAGTCTATCAAGTAGCCAACCCATTCATAGGCCCAGTCCATGCCAGGCTTCTACCATACTGTCCCAGGAAACTAACCCATTCAACCCATAATTGAGTTTAAGCAAAAATCAAAACTCACAGAGGAAGAATGTATAGAATCCTTTATTTCCAAATCCAAGTTCAGATACTTGATTGCCAACTACCAACTTAATTTCCAGAAAATATACCACTCAAATCGACCAACACAAACCAGAACCTAGTTCTCCAACAACTATTAACCATATAAACTTAAAAGAGAAGAGCAAAAATATACAGTTGAAATTTAACAAATAAAGACGAATTAGATACAAAATTAATTTACACAAATGATCGAATACAACTTAAGCTTCAACTTAATTTAGCTTACACCCTTGCCTTGGCCGACCCCATCCTGAATATGATCTGGAAACGATCTCGACCGGACACGGCTATAGGCTTGCATATCACAAGCTGTTACACACGGGTACGCCGTCATTATTCGAACAGCACCAAGAAAATGCCCACAGACATACTCACTGCTTTGATACTGCAACTCTGGTCACGCACACTTGAACACTGTTACGACAACACACGCCACACCACAGGCTAGTACCACGGACACACGCTGATACGCAACACGAATGGGTACCGAGTCTCGGACACGATTCCACGCCAAAAGGAAAACGGACACGAACGCACGCACATCCAATATGAACACAACACAGGAAACGAATGTCACAGCACTATAACTATGATCAATCAACCAACATAAATCGATTAATCAAGAATTAGCATAGAAATTACCTTAAGGAATCCTCCCAAGATTGAGGACACGAACTCCAAACTCGGACACGGATTATTTAAATCCAAAATCAACTCGAGTACCCAAGATCATCACAACAACCCAAATTGATTCACAGAAGAGGAATTATACTCCAGAATGATACATAATAACATTCTGCAGAATTAATTGAAAGAAAAGCATCCGGTCAAAGACTTACTCAAGAGTACACTCAGCAACCAAAATTTTAATCATGAATTCGAATTCACCCAAACTCATATCTTGATCAATTCCATCAAGAACACACAAAATTCTCAATCCATCGAAATTCCAAACCAAGAAATTAAAATTGATCATCCAAATTGGAAATCTAGAGATCTATAAGAAGGAGGTGCATCGAAGGAAGTACTTACTGAAGACTGAAGGTTCTAAGGACACGGACACGGACAGTCGAGCTATCATCCTGATCTGTCGACTCCACGTATGCACTGAAGGGATTATTGAGTCGAAACACGCTTTTAAGATCGTCGGAGAAGGAATCGGAGTAGTCAAGATCGAGAGCCATCAGGAAGGAAGAGCCATCCTTCGTCGCTGGAGGAAGAGCTCGCCTAGGTCAGCAAGATGCCACTGCAGTCGTCATCTCCGTCGTCGCCATAAACTCCGCCATCGCTATGGAAAATTGTCCGTCGCTTGCTGCCGAGGAGGGCTGCTGGTGACGGGGTGGCGTCCGTCGAGTAGCTCAGTCGCCGCTCGACGTACGAGTCGCCGTCATGGCCATTGTCATCAGCCGGAGGAAAATTAGGGTTAGGTCGGGATGAGGAATTTGGGGGAAGAGCTCTTGGGAAAGCTCTATTGAGCTCGAAACGAGAGGAGAAATAATGAGCATTTTCTCTCCTCAAATAGGCTTTATAGAGTTTAAGAAATAATTGGTTAAATGGCAATTATAACCCTCCAATTAGAAAGTTATTTACACAATTATCCTAATTCTATTAGAAAGTTTGTTGAGTTGTTAGAAAAGTAGGACCACTCAAGTTAGTTATAACTAACTCTTGAATTAACACTCATGCTAAAGTAATTTAAATCTTACCTTAATTTAATTAAGAATATATTTATTCAATCTAACTTAAATTAAATTAGGAGAAAGCTTTCATAATCCCATAAAATCAAGAAAGTGGGGTTACAATATTCCCCCAAAAGGTTGCAGGTTTGAGCAACGGGGAAGCATACTTTATTCCATGTGGGAAAATAAATGTGAGTATGGGCCGGATGCTGCTGCGGACCTTCGGACTGGGAGTGTGGCCTTCTGGCTAACACAATTAACTTGTTCCAAATGTGTGTGTGAGTGTGCTCGCGCGCGCGTGGTGTTATTATATGTGATTTTATTTTATTTTATTTTTTGACTTTCTTAACATTTAAGGTTGGCCTCCCTCTCTTAAATTCCAATGTCTGCTCATGCTTCCATCATTGGATGCACAACGTCAAAATTGTTTTGTGACGCAAGTTTCGTCCAGTTTAGAAACCGTCGATCGAATCGCCAATTTGTGGACCATGTTTCGTTGCAAATGTATACGAAAAATGATTTAAGTTCGGTTCACTACAATATTCAAAGTCGGTCACTGCAAAATATTCATGATCAAAAGATTTAGGGTCCGTTTGGTTTTTGCAGGATTGGACAACGTAATGTAAATACAATTACATTGTCAATCTAACTCGGATGTTTGGTTGGACAAAAAAAATAGATGTAATGTAATCACGATTACAAGTTTGATTACATTATATCAGTTTCTTTTAAAATTAATTACATCATAAAACCTATGTAATCGCGATTACATTACAACTTAAGAGGAAGGTAGATACGTTGTAATTTGGTCGTTTTGTTCGTTTTTAGCGTCTTTTTTCGTTTTTGGTCAGTTTTGCTCTTTTTATCGTTTTTTTTTTTTTTTTTTTTTTGCTCTTTTTTGTCCATTTTTTTCTCTTTTCTCGATTTTTGGTCATTTTTGCACGTTCTTGGTCATTTTTGATCATTTTGTCCTTTTTTGTCGATTCTAGTCGATTTTGCACGTTTATTACTGTTTTTGCATGTTTTTGGTCGATTTTGTACGTTTTTCTGGCCAATTTTGACCTTTTTTATCTTTTTTTTTCAATTTTGTACATTTTTATCGTTTTTGCAATTTTTTTTGTCGCTTTTGGCTATTTGTGCACGTTTTTATCGATTTTGGTCGATTTTGTATCTTTTTTGCTTTTGGTTCAATCTTGTACGTTTTTTGCGATTTTTGACCTTTTTCATAATTTTTTTTATCATTTTTGGTCGCTTTTGCACTTTTTTTTATCGTTTTTGGTCAATTTTGCATATTTTTTTGCGTATTTTGTACATTTTTTTTACGTTCTTTTATCATTTTTTATCAATTTTGTACGTTTTTATCCCTTTTTGGTCACTTTTGCCTATTTTTGAACGTTTTATCGTTTTTGGTCGATTTTGCACTTTTTGCCGTTTTGGCACAGTTTTTTAATCCTTTTTGGTCGTCTTTGCACGTTTTTTTATCGTTTTGACCTTTTTTTTAATTTTTATCGTTTTTGGTCTATTTTGCACATTTTTATCGTTTTTGCACATTTTTTATCGTTTTTGCTCGTTTTTATCGTTTTTTGGTCTTTTTGATCATTTTTTGTCGTTTTGGTATTTTTCTATCGTTTTTGTCGTTGTTGCTCGATTTTTACCGTTTTTCTCAATTTTGGTCTTACTTTTGAACTTTTTAAATCATTTTTAGTCGTTTTTGTTCATTTTTTTCATTTTTGCTCGTTTTTGTTCTTTTTTTGCTCGTTTTTGTCTCTCTTTTTTTTTATTTTTGCTCTTTTTGCACGTTTTTGGTCGGTTTTTATCATTATTTTGTTGCTTTTGCAATTTTTTTTTGCCTTTTTTTGGCCTTTTTTAATCGTTTCTGCTCGTTTTTTGTATTTTTTGTTGTTTCTTGTTCATTTTTTTCCTTTTTGGTCTTTTTTGCGAATTTTTTAAAATCTTTTTTGTCATTTTTTTGCTCGTTTTGATCCCTTCTTGGTCTTTTTTTGTTTTTGTCATTTTTGCTCTTTTTTATCGTTTTGGTCGATTTTTGTTCTTTTTAGCAGTTTTGGTCTTTTTTGGTCATTTTAGATCGTTTTTGTCAACTTTCATCCTTTTTTTGTTTTTAAACATTTTTTTTCTTTGTTGTCGGTTTTGATCAGTTTTGTTCGTTTTTTGTCGTTTTTTTATCCTTTTTCTGTTTTGGTCGTTTTTGTCAGTTTTTGCTCTTTTTTGTCCATTTTATTTTTAGTCATTTTTTCGTTTTTCGTTTTTTTATTTTTTGTCCTTTTTTGGTCATATTTGATCATTTTTCGTCACTTTTGTTGGTTTTTGCCCCTTTTTGTCATTTTTGAAAATTTTCTCGTTTTTTTTTTCATTTTTGGTTGTTTTCCATTTTTTTATTGCATTTTCGTTTTTGGCTATTTTTTTCGTTTTGTCCGTTTGTCATTTTTGGTCTTTTTTTGGTCGTATTTTCGTTTTTGGTCCTTTTTAGTCATTTTTGGTCTTTTTTTTAGCAGAAGGACAAAACATTTTTTCCCTTTTCTAATTTTTAATTATTTTCTTTTAATGTTTCTTTTTTTATTTTTAAAATTTTTTATTGATCTTTTTTTTATGTTGTATTTTAAAAAAAAATAAATTAGAAACTAAATTGCATTACATGATAAACCAAACATATGAATGCAATTAATGTAACATTACATGGTTTGATTACATGTTTCAACCAAACATAGTAATGTAATTGTAATTCTATTACATAGGGATGAGCGTCGCTATAATCGGTCGGTATTTGGTCGATTTTTTCGGTATTTTTTAAAATCGGTATTTGAAAAATCAATACCAATATCGTACCATTTAGAATCGGTTTTTTCGGTTTCGGTTAAATCAGTATTCGGTCGGTTTTTGTTCGGTATCGGTATTTTACCAATTAATATTTGATCAATTAACACACTTAATATTGTAGAACCGCTTAACATATAATATATATTTTTTACTTTTTTTTGGAAGCATTAATTTTAAAGCCAAGCCTCTACCAACCAAACAATTAATCAAAATTATTAGAACAATATGTAACAAGTCGCAAACACCTAAAAATGAGCTTAAAATATCAAACGCGGTCACTGAGTTTAATCTTTAGTATAAGTTTAAGTAACCAAAATTCACTTCAAAATTCTATGAGAACACAAAAACATAAGCTCAAAAGATCAAAAACTCAATTCTTAGCATTCTTAACATAAATTCAAATCCACTAAAATCCATTCCAAGTTCTAGAAAACCAACCAAAACAAAGATAAAAATAAAAATGAGTAGTGTAAAATTAATCATGAACAACATTAAAAAATGTGTGTGTGTATATATGTGTGTGTGTGAATCGGTTCGGTTCGGTATTTTCGGTATGGTATTACACTCAAACCGTTGCCATTACCATTATACCGTAATTTAGTCGGTTCGACAATTTGGTATCAGTACATCACTACTAAAATATGCTAAATTAGCGACGTACTTTAGCGACGGAATGAAATTACGTCGCTAGATATGTTATATAGCGACTCCTTTCTATATACATCGCAAAACGTCGCTGAATAGCGACGGCCAGCGACATTAGATAGATTACGTCGCTGAATAGCGACGTTCACCGACATATTATTAAAATATGTCGCCATATATTAAAATGTTTGCGACGTTTAGCGACGTCTACTCTTGACGTCGCTAACGTTTTTACTTAGGGCACGCTGCTTCCTTTTTTTTCCTTACTCGAAAATTAGAAATTTCGAGCTCTCTTCCCCCCAGTGACAAATTCTCCCCCCCCCTCCGGCGACTCCCACCACCCCCGGCGACCCCTACCCCCCCCCCTCCCCCCCCCCCCCCCCCCCCCCCCCCCCGTCGAGCTCCTCCTCCTCGAGCTCCTTCTCCCCCAATCCGAGCTACTCTTCCTCAGGTAAACCCTAACCTAACTCCTCTCCCTCCTCCTCCTCCTCCCACGGACACACACACACACACACACACACACACACATACACACGGACACACGGACACACACACAGACACAGACACAGTATAAAATGGGTGAAGGGCTAAAGTTTTAATGAATGAAAAATATATTGATAATAAATACGTATTTTGGTGTACAAGAATGAAATGAATATGATGAGAAGGGGAAGAGTTGTGATTGAACTCATGAATGTTTAAAAAGGACATGAGAGGGAGAGAGAGCTAAGGAGGATAGTGATGATAATGTATATAGTTTGAGAAATAAGAGAGATGCATTGAACAATACGAGTAATTACCGGGGAATCGAGATAGAGAGTTAGATGATATAAATCAAAATTTCTTGTTGGTCTTGTGTGTGAATGTTTATCAACATTGTCTTGTAAAAAAATTTGGAATGAAATAGTTTATACTATAAAGAAGAAATTATTAACAGGGACGGGAACAAAAAATCCACTCCCAAAAGTGTTAATGGGACGGGTTGCGGGGACGGGGACGGGGACGGAGAGTACATTGTTAAACGGGAACGGAGATGGGGATAAAAATTTAAACCCGATCGGGGATTGAGTACATTGTTAGATCATTAGCTAGTATTAGAGAGAGAATTATTGTAATTGCCAAGTGTAGGTGAGGATTGGGTATCTCAAGATACTAAGTTATAAGGTAAATATAGCTACATATATATGTGTGTGTGTGTGTGTGTGTAGAGTTGAGAGTAATTAATTAGTGTGTGATACTAAATGTATATGGGGATATAGATATTAGTGTGTGTATGCATTAGCTATAGGTTTGTGTAGTGTTTGAGAGTGTGTAAGTGTGTGTAATATTAAGGTATATATATATATATATATATATATATATAATAAGGTAACAATTATGTGTGTCTATGTGAGTATAGTAGAGTGGTGTGTGAGTGTGTAGTATAGGCTTGAGTATGTGTCCAGAGGGTGTTCAGTCGAGTGTCAGTCAATCTAGTATACTATTTATTTACCTCTATATCATACTAGGAGACTTATTTAGTACTAGTTATGGTTGTAATTAGTTGATATTATATTCAAGACTTGTCAATAATGTCTTTGACTTTGTCATGGGGTCTTAGATATCGGTTGTAGGTGACATTATATATATATGGTCTGGCGATATCGAAACGAATATACTGTGTCTGAATGAGATATCGGTTGTAGGTGACATTATATTCATGGGGTCTTTGACTTTGTCATGGGGTCTTTGACTTTGTCATGGGGTCTTAGATATCGGTTGTAGGTGACATTATATTCAAGTCTTGAAAATTGATGTTAAGACAATTTTCAACTTGACCCTGGCGATATCGAAACGAATCTAGTGTGTCTGAATGAGATTGGCATCAGTAAGAATCGATAGCGTATGTGTACATGTTGTATGCACAAGAACTTATGTACGATATAGTATTATTAGTAACTGTCCGCTACTAATGTGTGTCCCATAATAAGACATAATATACAAATTTGTGCCTATTAGATAATGTGTGTCCATCTTTGCAGAATTATTTTCAAATGGATATGAATTACTACTTGCGAAATCATTCATGGATGTACAATCGTCGTCCTGATGATATGTGTGGTGTGCGAGATGAATACATAGCGGGAGTAGAGCAGTTCCTACAGTTTGCTAAGGCATTCCCTCAGAACATGGACGGCACCAAAATTAAGTATCCGTGTGTGAAATGTCATAACGTGAAATATTATCCAGAAGTGGAAGTGACATATCATTTGTACTCGAGGGGTTTCACGCCTAATTACTATCAGTGGACCGCACACGGAGAACTTGTGTCTTTAGCATCAGAGCCGGAGCCTTATGTTGAGCCGTATATGCATGTGGGACCTAATTTTGTTTCAGATAATCATGCATACGACGACGGGTGCGTGAACATGGTTTTCGACGTTGTGGGGCATAGTTTCGTTCATGATGCAGCTGAGGAGGCACCGAATGTCGATGCTGTAAAGTTCATGGAGTTGCTGGAGAATGCAAGGACTCCATTGTATCCTGGTTGTGAGGATCATTCACCGTTGGAGGTGGTTACAAGACTGTTGAGCATTAAGTCAGATTTTAACATGTCGTAAGAATGCTACAACCGAGTGTTGGATTTGATTATAGAGATCTTGCCGGCGGGTGCTAAGTTACCTAAAGACTTCTATCGGTCTAAGAGGATGGTGAGATCGCTCTAGATAGGATACGAGAAAATCGATTCTTGTCACAATGGGTGCATGCTGTACTACAAAGACGACAAGGACGCAGATGTGTGCAGATTTTGTGGTGATGATCGCTATAAGACAACTAGTACATGAAGGTCTACCGGTGCAAGAAGACCGACCGATTCAATGCACTACTTGCCTTTAACGTCGCGGTTGCAAAGATTATTTATGGTGAAAGAGATGGCTGAAAATATGAGTTGGCACATGTGAGAACAGATTGAAGGAGTGTTGGATCACCCATCCGATAGAGAAGCGTGAAAGCACTTTGATCGAGTGTATCCTAATTTTGCTTCCGATTGAAGGTCAAGGGTGGAAAGTAGACAAGCACGGTCTTGTGGATATAAACTATCGGCATCGATATCAAGCCTATGAACCATTTGTCCTATCAAGTCAGGCTCAGCTCGTGTACTTCACAAGTTATCCTAAACGGGAAACAACAAGGTCGGACTGGTGGGCAGTATGCAAGACCAAAGCTAGAAATACCTTTGAGGTTGACGATATAGCTTATCAGGAGGATGAACTACCTCTTGTAACAAATATTATAGAAGTGGACACGACGGAAGTTCCTCATTATACATCTAATTGTGTAGAAGAAGTAGAATTATCTGAAGAGAAAGATGCAGATGAAAGTGAAGATGTAGAGGAGGAAGAAGAAGAAGAAGAAGAAGAAGAAGAAGAAGATGATGATGAGCTAAATGAACTAGATGAATTTTCAGAAGAGGATTAAATCTGTACATTTGTTTTATCATCATATTTGACACTTTAGTGACACTTTTATCATATAAATCTGTGACACTTTAGTGACACTTTTATCTGTGACTATGAGAATTTTAAAAAATCTGTGATGTCTATCATAGAAAAATGTATATTTATTTTATTGTCATATGTTATTATCAGGTATGACAAGACCAGGAGGAGGACGACTCGGAGGATATTATATTAGGCAGTCCCGTCTGCCTCGGGCTGGGGATCCATATTCCTTACCCTCATCCTCATCTGATCCGAGTATGCCAGTGTACCGTTCTGTTCCCGGCCCATTACCGGGACAGGGTAGTTCCAGCAGGTTGGCGACTCCTTCCTCGTCGTCCAGCATTCCTGATCCCGCATCCAGCATTCCTCCCGCGTCCAGCATTCCTCCTGCCGGCGCCTCCATGGGGAAAGCCGACGTCGAGCATATAGAGGACGGCGATCAGACTGATCCTGTCCAGGCAGGAGGCGAGAGCGACCCTCCATGTGCTCCCTCGGACGAGACGCGTATGGAGATTTGGACGGACGGGCCTACGAAGTAAGTTAATTAGTTAATATATATTTCTCAAATGATTATATGTACATATATATTCATGAAATTTATTATTGTATAGATATCGGCCTCCTGCAGTACAGAGACAGCTGGGGTTATTTCTGAGGCAGAACTATGGTGGGCCTTGGATAAACTACTCAGATGCTCCCGCATATAGGAAGGCCTTTTGGTTGGCCCACTTCAAGGTAAAAAATTTGTTTATTTTTAAATTTTAATAATCATTTGTGTATATTATATAACTTTTCTATTTTACTTCTTGTAGAGGACCTATTTCTATCCACCACACCGGGCGGCGAAGATCGAGGCCCAATTTTCTGCCGTCACAGGCAAGCTTATCCGTGATGCGATCCACGACCATAAGTCTCGTGATCGCTCCGGAAAGCCGATCCATGGTTGGATCATGCCAGAGCAGTGGACTGCAATGAAGGCTAGATTCGCCGAGGCCAGGTACCAGGAGCGGTCTGACAAGGCCAAGGTGGCACGGTCGAGCGCCAGTAAGTAGTGTGGTAGCTCCATTCCGATGATGGAGCATTTTTGTCGTCTGGTACGTTTCCTATGACGGACATCATTTTATATATAGTTGGATAGAATGTTTAATACTAATAATAGATAATATATTTTAACAGGTAAAAAGGTTGATGACCCGAACATAGTGACCGTCTTCCTGGTCACCCATCGGAGGGCTGGAGAGTTCATTGACGAGAGGACGACGCAGTTATATGTACGTTCTATTCTTTATATTAATTTACTATAATTTAGAAAACAAAAAAATAGATATCAATATAGACTTTAGCAAACACTTACACGTTAGCAAACATTGTTCTAGGCTGAGTTTGTTCGGCTACAAGAGGAGGCGGCTGCTGCTACTAGTGCGCCAGCAGAGGGAGGGGCTGGTACTTCCTTCCAGCCGCCTACAGCACCATCGTCGGACGACCTCTGGATGACCGTCGTTGGCGGTCTTCAGAAGGGTACATACTACGATACGGGATCCTACGGCGCATATTTGGCTTCAGAGTCATCCCGGGCCCCCTTTGTCAGTGCGCAGTCTCCAGCTTCGCAGGTGTCGTCACGAGCTCAAGATATTCGTCGTCAGATCGACGAGCTGGATCGCGAGTTGCAGCAGCAGATTTCTGATCACCTTACCGCAGAGCGACGATCCGACCCTCCGATGATCACCGGACGATTTGATACGGTCGAGCGCAGTATACAGGAGCTGATGAGTCTGCAGCCGGCTACAACAGCCAGCTTGCACACGCTCACCGAATCTACGTAGCGCATAGAGCGTAGACAGGTCGAGCTAGAGGGATCGCAGAGGACCATGTCTGCCTCACTCACTCAGGTATCAGCTTCGATTGAGGAGAGTACTCAGAGGATGGTGAGTACCCTTGCTGCACTTGGTGAGCGACTGTCACGCCCCAGAACCAGAATACTGGAGAGCGGGGGCAGAAATAGCTAGGTACGTATATGAAATGGAATCCATCTCGCTATACGGTCACGGCTGTCTAGATACATGAGGGTTTACTACAAGCCAACAGTCTCCCATGGTCATGAACAAGCCTAGTGTCTCAATCACAAATAAGTAAGTAAAGTTACAAGATGTATGATCATTAAATATACAATAATAAGGCATCCCATATATTACATATTCAGCTGATCATGAAGATAGTCGTTACAAAATGTTAGGACTAGCAAGAGTTTAGTCATACATGATCAACCCTACGATCTGTCAATCATGTTACAACCCGTAGGCAGACAGTAAGTAAGTGCAATCGAGCTAAACAGGTGCTCGTCGGCTAAACGCCTCAAAGAATATTTTTACAATAGAGTGGGAAAACAAAAATAAATCCACTCGTTGCCCTGGTTACGTCTAGTCGCCACCATCGGGCTGGAAAGTCGATAGATCCTCTGGAACTGCTCCGAAATTTGGCCATACAAAACCAGCTGGGTCAGACCCCAGAAAGAGCAAATGCTACAAATGAAGCTTCACTTAGGAACTAAAACCAGCAATTAGCACAGAAATAACAATAAGGTAATAAATAAGATAGAAGTTAAGAAAAGCATAACAGGGTGATATACGATGAGATAACCATGGGACTATTCAGATAGCCAGGTTACAACCCGTAAACCAAACAAGGACCGGGGTTGTAACCCTTCGTCTGAGCAGAACTTGGAATTCTCACCATTTATCGGTAAAATGAATACATGCATTCTAGTCATGCAGTACCCTGGAACAGGATCAGGACAAGACTAGACTGGTTAGACTCCATCCAAATTATTTCACGGCCAAACAAGAATTACGGCTTGATACTTTAACTAACTAGGGTTGTCACAAGCCTAATTACTAACAAGATACAGTGAGATTCTTCCACAGCCACAAGCCCTGCAAACCATCCAGGTTACCCAGGTCAAAAATTAGGGGTTGAATTCAGGTGGGTACATCGTCCAGGAAACGTATGTACCCTTAGGTAGTTTGAAGGGTGCAACACATGACAGTGTGCTGGAAATGTACCCTACTCGACGGCAGGCTACAGATCCCAAGCGCGCCCAGGTAACGGGATTGCCTGTAGCTGGGAGACGTCTTCATGACTAATGTATTAATCTAGTTATTAGCCTTAGTTTATTTCATTAGGTACTCCTGACCGTGGTACCCAGGAGTCCCCTCCTAGACATGATGCAAGACAGGACTGAATTATTTGTACAAGCACAATCGCCCATGGTGTCCAGGTTATTTATACAGGTCATGTCATGTCAGGTAGCCGTCGCAACAGCTTATCAAGATATATCATGTCAGGTTATCATGTCGAGTGTACTTGTCAGGAGTGTGCCACGACGGACCACTATCAGGTCATGTCATGTCTACTTGTCAGGAGTGCACCACGATGGGTCACTATCATGTTCAGGTACATGTACAGGGCATCCTAGTACAATCATTCAATCAGGAGACCCAAGTTGATCTGAGGTTACCGAACATGAATTAACAGTAATAATCAAGTAATAAAACATAGAATACAGTCTATAGAAAGCCATGCGGCTCGGGCACATACGGCCAAGGAGAGAATCCATGCGGGAGCAGCTCATGCGGCTGAGGACGGGAATAGCTCATGCGGCGATGTTCAATCAAGGGCACATACGGCCAAGGAATATGAACCCATAAGGTCGGACAGGTGCGGTTCCATGCGGCTCAGGGTTGCGGGATCCATGCGGCCAGGAATGGCTCGGCCTCATACGGCAGGTGGACATGCGGCTGCAGAAACAAGGGGCGCATGCGGCTGAGAGCAAGTGGGGCTACATGGGGCTCAAGAAGTTGTGCCTCATGCGGCAAGCAGGAAGCATGTCTATGCGGCTATCGGGACCAGAAGGCACATACGGCTCGGGGAAGAAGGCCTAAGCGACTGGGAGGAAGCAGGTCCACATGCGGCTGAATGATCACAAGCATATGCGGCTGGGCCATGCCTAAGTCTGATGCGGCTGCGCCATTGGGTATATGCGGCTGGGGAAAGATGAACGCGCATGCGGCTGGAAAGGAATACGAGCCTATGCGGCCACAGGTAGACAGAATTCATGCGGCTGGAAGAAGCGGGGTCCCATGCGGCTCGAATTATGCCGAAGCCTATGCGGCTGGAAGACTCGCCGCATGAAGATTCATGCGATCAAGTGCTGCCATGCGGCTAAGGGGGTTCATGCGGTCAGCATTGTTCTTCTTCTCCACTTGTCCGAGAAGAAGAACCAAGGAGTTCAGGGTTCCGAGGCTCATTATTTCTTCATCCCAAGTCCAAATCCAGACTTCCTTAGGTCAAAACGGGGCAGAACGAAATTCTCTACAACATGGAACCATCAAGACTTAGAAATAACAAGATTAAGTAGATCAAAACCCAAGAATTCCAAAAATAAAGTAAACTTAGATCTATAAGAATCTGGCCATGGAAATTGAAAACACCAAGTACTAAAGTAAGTTAAAATGCTGTAAGGAAGAGAATGAAGCAATAAAATTGGAGTTCCTCACTACACCAAAAAGGTCATTTTGGAACGCTAAAATTCTATTCCAAAAAATTTTAGGCACACCTATATTCCATGCCTATTTATGGGCTGCCAGATTTGTTGGAACAGAATAAAGGCGTTCCAGTAAACATTTATTGGAACGCTTTTCTGGTGTTCCAATATTGGAACACCAATAAAGCGTTCCAAAAAAGAGTTCCAACAAAACATTCCAAATTACTTTTTTCCCACTTATTGGAACGGCTAAAAAGAGTTCCAATGATGGAACATTAGAAATGCGTTCCTAAGAAAGCATCCCAGAATACTTTTCTTGCCAAATTTTGGAACACCTAAAAAGTGTTCCAATTTTATATATATATATATATATATATATATATATATATATATATATATATATATATATATATATATATATACGACTGTCCACATCATTTGAAATTGCACACGTATAGCTTGAAATAATATATAACTCGCATAAGTACTATGACTTACAAAACCTGTAGCGCTGAATTTTATAAGAAAGAATAACAAATGACACAAACTTGTAATCATCTTAAGAATTTATAAACGTAGAACTCACAAAAACATAAAATGAAAGTAAACGAACTTCCATAGTACAAGTGCATAGAGAATGGATAATGTTAAAGCTACATACACAAAGTAGCCAAATGTCTTACATAAACATTGTAAGTTTAATACAAGTTGTCTACCACACCAAAAAAATAATATCTGAGCTGTGAAAATAATTTGAGTCTTTGACACTTGATGTTCTTGTTAGTGAGCATAGGCCCTGGAACTATGATAGCCGAGGAAGCAAAAAATGTGACGTCCTGTAAACATTTCAAAGATTGTTAAAAATATGATAAATAATTTGATCACAATTACGAACTTAGTCATTCAACGAGGCACATAAAGAAAAGAAAAAACAATGAACAGGACAAAAATATTGCTGAGCCTTAACTTGCTAACCTTTTGACAGTTTCAATATTCTGCACATCTACGAATTACCCCTTTTGGCAAGTTTCTTTTAGGAGCATCTTTTAAATAAACCTCTTGGGTTGGATAAAAAACAGGAGCCTCATCCAACACAGGCCTACATGCATCTTCTGGGCGCCATTTTGTTGTGACCTGTTATAATATTTCAGCCAACACCCAAGATAAATACAGTAGAATCTGGAAGAACAGGACAAAAATATTGTTGAGCCTTAACTTGCTAACCTTTTGACAGTTTCAACATTCTGCACATCTACGAATCGCCCCTTTTGGCAAGTTTCTTTTAGGAGCATCCTACAGAGGAAAAGATAATTATGATGCTCATGAAAACTCAAGGAGGTCATAAACCACATAGAGCAAAAGCTTGGATACGAAAATGAAACCATTATTAACTCAGAGTCTAGTTCTTCTTCTGAGCTGTTGTCAAATTTGCTGTAGTTTACCCATGGCCTATGCCAAAGCTACTTATTAAACTTTCTTTCATCACTGGTGCTGCCCCCAATCGCAACCTGAGTCTGTACTGCATTATCAGTAGATACAACGGCTAAAGCATTCTCCTCTACCTTCTGCAAGCTGAATCTTATGAGTGATTCAAAACTAGGTAGAACTGATGGAATGCCATCAGAATCGTCCTTAAGCTGAGCCCCTATGCACTCGGTCCCCACTAATACTAAAAAATGAAAATATCATGAACAGACATGTTGTAATACGCTATAACAAGACTATCAACCAGTACGGGAATCAAAGAAATATGCGAACAGATATTGCTAACAGGTACAAATACATGTTCATGAAGGGCCACTCTTACCATGAATTTTCTAGTTATAAACATATATTTTGCATAGTCCATCAAATAGAGAAGATTTTGATTTTCAAATAAAGGGCATGAGCTCTTTATCGGTAGCCTATCTCCTCAAACGATCCAGAAGTTCCCCAAAATGAATATTCATACTGTAAGGACATATTAATAGAATAGTTAGTAAGTAAAATGTCTTTTGTCCATAAGAAAGAACAAGAAGCCAGCTGCTTAATTGATTATTTCAACACTTTCAATCAAATTACATGATTAACATAAAAAAAAAATCCCAATTACACAGTTACCTTCAAAATGAATAGGAGAATAAATAGAAAGGGGACAGAACTTCACCTCTACTCGTCTGTAGAAATTGCATATATCTTCAACTTACTCAACAATAGCCAATGAATTTTGATCTGGAACAAGTGTCAATATCTGGTACTGGTTCCATAGTTAGGTCCTCCATTTCAACCTTCTTAAGCTCCTAATGCTGAGAAAATAATAGAGAATGTTAGTTTCATCAACCAAGAATTGAGGAAGATGCCTATCCATTTTAAATACCATACTTATAATCTGAATTTATATTTCGTTCCAAAAATTTTGAGTTGAATGCTGACCTATCTCTGCCTATCCATTTAGGTTTAGGATGTTTCTTTGGTTAGATGACCTAAATCCCCTGACTGGAGCCCTTTCTCCAAAAGCTGTTTCAAATATACAATATTCTTTGGTTAGATCATGGAAGCTTTTAAGAAACATCCTAAACCCTTATACATGTAGCTTGAAATAATGCTTACACCAAATAGTAAAAACGTCTAAAATTTAGTAGTGCACAGATGCATCAACCAGAAAGGATGCCACTATCTGAATTGATGTCCTTCATTCAGTTAATGTGTTCCAAAGAATCCTACTCAAGCTTTGTACCAAGTGGGCTCCATATTCTAATTTTTTATGTAGCATAGCCTACCAAGTTTCAGGCTACATAGCCTACCAAGTTTCAGGCTACATAGCCTTCCAAGTTCCATAAATACTCCTTATCATATTAGGGAAGACAAGTTGAAGTTCCCCAGTAAATTAGAATTTAAATAATTCTTAGTATGAAAAAACTGTGTGACAGTTGTTTGCTGATGTTGCTTAGAGGAGCTATTTTGTAATGGTTAGTTCAGTGAAGGTGTTATAACTCAGAACAGACACTCGGAGATCTACGTCAAAAAAATTGTGTTGGTTACTATGTCCAACATATCCTAGTATTCAAAACCCTTATTACTGAATTGAAGCCATTTCAATGAGTTTACTTCATTTCCCAATCAGAAGCTTAAAGAAACCTTATATATTTATTTGTTGTCATTGTCCCTTGCAATTTTAATTTCTTATACTGTGCAAGTTGTCTGAAATTCAACTATAATTTTCTATTCCACAAACAATGATTTAATACAACCCCCCTTTTTTTATTTCATATACACTAGGAAGCAGACTCAAAAATTCATGGCATATCCATGTTGGACACAGCATGAACACTCCAAAAGACTCAAAAATTCATGGCAGATACAAATTAATAACTAAAAACTCTGCATTGAAAATATCATGGCAAAGAAAAGTAGAAGCAACATAAACACTCAAGACTTAAATGTTTCAAAATCATCATATTTTCCAGGAAAAATATACGGCAGATAATTGATACTTAAGCATTAGCTTCACTTTGCAGAGCATAGGTAAAAGGAGATGCTAAGAAGATGCACAGTGATTGAAATCCAATATATATATATATATATATATATATATATATATATATATATATATATATATATATATATATATATATATATATAATCGACTTTCAATAGGCTAGAACAGTCTGAAGATTGATCACCTCTCTGCCATCAAGGCCTTTTATTGTTTGCAGACAGTCTATAACAAAGATGTAATTATTCTCGGAGATAGCATCGACTTCGTCACTCTAAAAGAATTCTCACATACTAGTGCACCAGTAGGTATGGTATCCCGGGACCTAACAGCCCACCCGATATTTGTAGTTCGAAACCCCTGTTACAAGATATGACGTGAACAACAGTTATATAAACATTTCATTTTAATATGTAGATGCATGCATAATATGTAAACGAATGACAGGTCTGAACCTAAGCTGATATTTTAATCCCTGTTGAGATGTCCTATTGACACAGCTTAGGCTGCATCCACAACCAGGTCCACACTCAAAGATGACAGATTTTGCCTCAATCAGTCTAACCAGGAGACATAACTCATTACAAACTTGGAATAAAAAGGTCATGATAACTGACAAGAATCATGATAAGAAAAAGCATAAACTCAACACTTATTACCAAAAATAATTAGGTAAGCTATAAAACAAAGTAGCATATGATAAGCTTCTCCACTTCTTTGTAAAAGTGAGTATGAGGAACAATTGAACCTTCCTGATCCTAGGCAGCTAACTAATCATGTAAGCAGAGTAAATTAAATATTCTTGATCCTAGACAACTAAATATTCCAGCCTACTCTAGAAGTTGGTAGTTATCAACTCCAAAAACCAGACCGCACTAGCTAAGAAGGTGATGTTTTTAACTCTAAAAAAACATAAGGCATTTTAAGCTTTTGGTACAAATTGGCTGATGAAGAAAACAGTAAATACATCAGGGAGGTTTCCGTATCTCGGAAGAGACAAGCCATCTAAATTAGTCTGGTTCTCTCATGGCAAACCAGATTGGTAGCAAAAGATAGCACGTGAGTTTTCACAATGCATACTCCTTAGCTCAATATAAATAACGTCAAGTTGGGACATCAATGTTCTCAGCGAAATAATCCCAAAAATAGTATTGAGGCATAACTCCGTATTCTACCTCCGCATCTATCTAGCCATAGCTATCATGGTTTGCTCCTTCTCCAAGTTACGAGAATTCTACCAACATTGTGCAGTAGCCAGATTTGGAACTCATATTCGTCTTTTAAACAACATAAACAACATCATAATAGATCTAAATATCGAGATGTCCATGTCACACCAGTATAAAAAGGCTTTTCTTACTTTAGAACATATGTATGTTAAACAAAAGAAGAAAATCACTCCAGACCTAGCATTAAATCATGGGATCTCTGCTGTTAACTACCTACTTTTCCATCTGCATATAAATTTTTTTCTTTATTTCTTCTTTTAATATATATATCATTAATATTGTGTAATTGGACGAATTAACTGTCGAGCAATTTAGAAAAGGTCCAATAAATTCCATACAATCAGTCACCTCCTTAGGGCGGTATCCTAAAATATTTTCCTTGTCTTTCAGAATACCAAACTATCATTGTTTCAGCTTGATAACCCAACTTAAAGGCCTACTTGTGTTTACCATTCAGGCCCTTCTGCTTACTGAAGCCTAATCTTTAGAACTAACTATCAGATAAAAGAGAAATTGAGTTAAAATAATAATAATAAATTAGCATAACAAAAGATCGAATAAACTTGCAATAAAATTGTCACATTCATATACATGTAATTATGTTATTTAGCTGGGCCCAGGGAGCTGTCTTGGTTGAGTTCTTGAAATAGTTTGACCCAAGAAAGTCATGTCCTCTGTCATCCTCCACAGCATCTTCAAGCCCAACTTCTGATGGAGTTATTGTATCTAAACAACATGAACCATCTTACCATTGTTACTCATGAATCTTCAGTCATCAATATTTATATAAATGAATAAGAACTGGCCATTCACTTTGACAAAATACAACTAAGTTTTAAAGATAATCAATATTTGTTGTTAATGTAAAACTGGCAAAAAACTGAATTTAATTCTAACTCTATACAAGAATTCTATTTAATTGGACATGCACCTATCTATAGTATTTTACTCTCGTCATATCGTATTAGAATAACAATTGATGCATAAGAATCTTTTGAAAATAAATCAAATGCTCTATATTAGTGCAGACAGATCCATGCACCTGCACTAACAGTCAGTTTGCAAAAATGAGACTACATGTTGTTCTTCAAGATGACCTGCTACTCTATTAAGTTCTCATATCAGACAGCAGAGACACCTTGACCATAATGGATGACTAGATTCAAGAAGTTCCTATGTTGGCTGAAAACAATATACAAGTGTATGGACCTTTTACTTGAATTTGCATAGTATAACTTAAATGGATTACAGCTGGTGAAATAGATGCATATCCACCTTTCTATGCAGTCTGCACTATGATCACACCATACAAGTTGATGCTAGTTGTCAGGTAACAATTTCATGTAAGTTATGACCAACCATGTAGGCAACCATTTCAACACTCGCCCTCGTGTGTGAGGCAGAAGGATGGAACATTTGGACCATGAAGCTCACGTCAAAAAATCTTAATGAAAAGACTTGTACCAAGCTTTTAAGTATCAATCGTTTTGAATCAGAATTGGAGGGTATTGATACCAACCGAATTAAAGGATATCTGTTTAAAGGAATCATTTCCTTTCATAATTCCAAGCCCTTCACATAAACACATAATCAAAATAATAAATGTAGTGCCACTAATTGCAAAAAGCAAGTAAATATAAAAATAAATGTAGGGCCACAAATTCTATAAAGCAAGTGTATCGGAGAGGACTTACAAATGAAAAGGGCTCCAAGCGATACTTACTTTCTGAAATGATGGGTTTAATCTACGGATCAAAATTTCATAAGCAGTCGTACAATCTTTTCTTTGTCCTTCACTATATACTTGTCAAATAATTATCATTAACTGCCTCACAACAGCCATAACATTCATTACTAATCACCTAGTAAATACCTAATTCCGCTATATAAGCAGAGTCAAATAACCTTGCTTTTTGAGGAATAAGCATATAATTTCATTCTGGTGGCAAGAAACGATGGAAACTATAACCGATTATAAATCTTTGATAAGAGATTCACCCAAGAGCCAAAATTCACATATGAATATCCTAATATCTACTATAATAACACAGATAATACATAAAGGGCTACTTGATCGAGATTGTTGAGGTCATCACAAGGCGGAGAGACACTCTCTTGTCAATAAAAAACCTAGAGTGCAAGTTAGAAGCCTAGATGACAAGTCAAGATGAAGAGTGGACATAAATGGAGAACCTAACATCACTGTCTCCGTATACAAACAAAACCAATTACTTACTCACTTGAGGAAATTAATTAAATTTTGGCTATATATCAAATCAAAGAAATGGAATTTTACCTTGAAGAAGGCATCCTAGACCAAATCGAGGGGGAGTCGGTTACCCGTGATGAATAAAAATCAAGACAAACAACTGATGTCCTATTCTAATAGCCAATAATGGCTTCAATTTAAACAACATGAACCATCTTACCATTGTTACTCATGAATCTTCGGTCATCAATGTTTGTATAAGTGAATAAGAATTGGCCATTCACTTTGACAAAATACAACTAAGTTTTAAAGAGAATCAATATTTGTTGTTAATGTAAAACGGGCAAAAAACTGAATTTAATTCCAACTCTAATTTAAGGCACCGAGTTGTGAATTTCTTCCTGAAATTAGTAAGAATTTCCTGCTGAAGCCAAAAAGTGAACCAAATTATACGAATTTATTGCAAACACGGCACTAATTTCTTGCAGACACAAGCCAAGAATTTCTTGCAGACAAGCAAAACTCATAATAATTTGTTTTCAGAAAGACACATAGGCTAAGGAGGTAGGTGTTATGCATTAACAAGAAAGGGATTATGTTTCTTTTTGTAAATATTGCCACGATGCAAATTCATCTCAGAATATTAACAAGAATTAACAAATAATCAAACTTTGATGAATGAGACTGCACCAAAACAAAAATTTGAACCAAAGAGAGATCCTAAAATTAATTCAAAGTCATCCTAAAAAGAATTTATTCCTAAGAACTAAACAAAAAAAATTGAGAAAAGAGAAGTAACAAACTGGAAAAAGAGTCCGAATGTCCTGCTAAGTCGGCGGTAACTCCTGCTAAGTCGATGTCGCCGTCGGGAAGACTAGGTCGATCTCCAGCTAAGTCGGCGGGAACTCCAGCTAAGTTGATGCATGCGATATATTTAGGGGAGGGAAAGTCTGAAATTTGAGGGGGAAAGAAAGGGTTTTCTTTTGGTTGCAGGAGGGAAAAGAAGGGTTTATTATTGCATGTTGGAACACTTTGCTACTAACCACGTGAGATGCACATGAATGCCATCTCAAATTTGGAACGTATTTGATATATCATAAAAGTGTTCCTAAATAATAATAAAAATTCAAAAATTAAAATAAATTTTATCAGGAACGTTTTTCTGTTTTGGAACACTTTTATTCCGTTACAGCCACTAGGTACGAACAATAAGTGTTCCAGATTGAAAATTGTTTGGTGTTCCAAAATGACCATTTTGGTGTAGTGCCTCTATGAAGCAAGTTGTACTTGCCTAGACCTCTCTTCCTCTCTCTTGTAGGTGAAGGAGTTAATGGAGGAAAGAAGAAGAATAATAAAGAGAGAGAAGGAAGTGGTGTTAATAAATGGTAGTGGTGGTGGTAGGTAGGGGGTTCACCCATGGTTCATAATGAACCAAGCAAACCGAGCCAAGCCGAACCAACCCAAGAATAGACCAAACCATGAAGGAAGCTAAGCAAGGAATCATGTAATACAAGATAACATACGTACACGTATTCCAAAAATACGTAATACGAACCACAGGCATTACAGCGACTGCGAGAGCTGGAGCAGATACGTCCTCCCGGTCCATCGACGGTGCCGACTCCAGACATTGCACTGCCTCCTACTGTCCCTACGGTGCAGCTCACACAGGAGCAGTATGAGTACATGCTATCCCAGATGCGCGGCAGGGGTCCTCAGCGATCCACCTTCTTTTTTTATCATCTTTGTATGTATTGGCCCTATGGGCCCATTGACCGTTCTGTACACTGATTTTCATTATTATTTGACTCTGTTGGACATGTATGTTTGTTGGACATGTATGTTTGTGATATTTAATTTGTTGGTATTTTCATTGAGTACATGTATGATATTTAGTTGTAGACTGTTATGATGGAAGACTGTTATTCATCTATTAGTTGTAGACTGTTATGATGGGAGACTGTTAATTCTGATGATATCTGCGACGGGGATGACAAATATACCTACGCTGGGTTATAAGCGATGATCTGATATACAAAGGAGGTGCTGTCCAAATTTTTAAAAAAATATAATGTGTATTTTTGTAATGATGTGTGTCTTTGTTTACAGTGTATGTGAAATACAGTGTTCGGAACCATCGATAGTTTTGATTACTGTTTTATGTTTTATCTTGGACAGAAAGAGCATCTGTTCAGGGTGTACTTCTGAGAGCTTCATTTTTACATCCTTCACTCTCTCGGAACGTCGTACAGGATCCCGAGAAGGTGAAGGACGTGAAGAGGAAGCTCTGAGAAGTGCACCATGAATTGTTGCTCTTTCTATCCAAGATAAAACATAGAACAGTAAGCAAAACTGTCGATGGTTCGAACAATGCACTTCACACACACTGTAAACACAGACACAGCATAACAAAAATATACATTATATTTTTTTTTAATTTTTTTTTAGTATTCTGCGACGGATAGCGACGTATCGGCGACGTATAGGGACGTCGCTAATATGTCGCTAATTAGCGACGTTACGTCGCTGGACGTCACCACGTTACTGAGGTGGCAGGCATGCCATATCATCACATAAGTAGTCGCTAAGTGTCGCACTACGTCGCTAATTTTGCGACGTAAAGTTTCGTCGCTCTCCATCGCTAACTTTGCGGCGACCCAGCGACACGGCAAGTGACGTCGCAAACAGCGACGTAGAACGACGAATTTGTCATCTGCGACTAGCTTTTTTGCGACCTTCATTTTTTGTCGCTAAAGTCGTCGCTAGTTGCTATTAGCGACGTATTTTCCATATTTAGCGACGTATCTGGACATCGCTAATCTGCCTTATTTTAGTAGTGCATAATTTCGGTTCTGCTTTTCGGAATATTTTTAATCGGTATTCGGTCGATTTTTCGGTATCGGTCGGTATTTGCTCACCCCTACTATTACATTACAAATTTAATTCCATTACAATTATTTTTTTTCTTTTTTTTTAGCACGTGCGAGCTCAGTTAAATCGTGTTTCTCTTCGCACCCGATTTTTAGCCGGTCGTCATGTCGCTTCGGACTCTTCGTACGAATCCTGTCCGTACTGGCTTTTTCATCATTACCCGGCACGTACGCCTCGCGCACTCCGCGCGCTCCAGAGCCTCACAGGACGGCCGACGTCTTTCGACGCCAGCAACTCAACGTCTCGCTTAGCCCACGACGACGAAGGCGCCCCCGACGTCTTCACGACGTCTACGACAGCTGGTTCCACCCAGCCACCCGTTCTATGCTCTCGATGTCCTTACGACGTCTTCCCGACGCCCATTGGGCGCCGCACGACGGGCCGCGTGGTCAGCCGTCGTTTATACTCATGGTAGAATGGTGTCGGTCCTCGACCGCCCGTGCGATGCCCTAGCCGATGAGTTTTCATGCACGGGACGTCACATTCTGTCCCACGCCATGAACCAAACACAACCTTAGTTCGGTTCTAGTTTTACAAAAACCCGGTCCCTTACTGCCCTTGAACATTCGACACGACTCAACCAAGTTACATTTTAAGTCAATCCTATAAAATATAATAACTTGAACATTCTTTATGAATGTGTAAACTTACACTGACCATCCATATTACGGTAGTGATGCTTGACGAAGATGCTCAGTGAGAGGCCAAAAGAGGTGGAATTCAGTTTTAGGGAGTTTAGTATCTCGTTCCGGTTCCATAAAATTGAATAGTCATCACTGAAAATGATATTGTACAAGTCTAAATTATACTTATACAAGACAAAATTGAATATAATTAATACTTGATCTCAAGACAAGATTATTGCCCAGAAATAAACAGACAAATTGAATCGCAACAGAACGTATGGAAAAAAACTCTTTTATTGATACTTGCAACGGTTTACAAAGGCTCTCCATGGCCAATTGAAATATATACAAATATAGTTTACATCTCACAGATACAAACAGATTTACAATGTTGCCCTTCATAACAAAAGGTAACGTTCTCTAAATAAAAACTTTAACCAGCCAAACAATTGCTCTAACGTCTCATAAATGTCCAAGTGATTCCCTGCAAGTGTGGAGAAGGGGATCAACACATTGAAAAATGCACTGATGAGCGGGGCCAACCAACTCACCTAAACCAACATAATGTTCATATAAGCATACAATTTATATATTTGTGATATTGCTACTTACGACTAGGTTTTTAAACAATTCACAATTGACAATATAAAATAGCATGAAATCTATCATGTGTGTAATGATTTCTTACCCACATCCGACTTATATGTCCATGCAAAACATGGATTAGAAATAACGATATAACTATCACAAGATTGTCCATGCATCAATGTGTTAGATCTGCAAAACAGTTGTCATTAGTATACAACCTCGTGTCTGGCTGCACGTTTCACATAATTTTCTTCTAGGCCGACACGGTCCCGGTATTCTGAAAACATTTTGAGGAAAACCAAACTTTGTGCATAAATTGTCCATATAACCATATAATGCGTATACCCTATAGCTAGAAACATAGTATACATGATAATAAAAATTGGAAGTAAATACAATACAATCTCAACTTGTACGTCTCATTCTTCGAGTCTATGATCGGAATCTCTCATTTTCATTCAGGGTTATCATGATTAGCGACTCACTGGTCCCAGTACCAACTACCCATGGTACCAAATCATTTTCATTAAGTTTTTTCCATGAAAGTCCGAGTACAACAATACAAAAACACCCATTCGAGGGCCAGCTACCTCATCTTCATGCATAATTAATTCACAACAGTTTAATGATCCAATATTTCGATTAACAACAATATTTCAATTTATCTTTTTGTTTAAAACATTAATACCAATATATGATACAAAGGAAGCAAATAAAATTCTTTTATTAAGTGTGTTGAAGGATCGACGCCACTCACCATAAAAAATTGTTCTTTTTTTGATCATACAGATACCGAATGATTCTTCAAATAGACGATTTGTGTGATGTATGATCTTCTTAATTGGTATAATCATACAAGTGAATCATGCTCAATAAGCCATCAAATCCGACCCAATTAAGAAAGTCAGCATCAATGTTCAAATCTAGCGATTTCCTGCACAACTTAGATCTAACCAGCCTATTCAAGCAAACCACTCAATACAATGCCTCCACATAGAGCGGGGCATTACATTTAGTTTTAGGGAGTATCCAATGTCTTTTCCAATATGTTCTCCAAACGCAACTAATCATTTTGTATATAGTAAAGAACCTACAATGGATTAAGTTTTAGATGATCAGGTTCAGACAGTGCCAACTATAGTATCCATATCAGTTGGAAAATAAATTCGGCCAAAAAGTTGAGACCTTGACCCATTCATAGTTAGGTCAAGGTCATCTCATTCGACCATTTTGCGAGCTACCGGATCGACACTAGCCTATTATGTGGATTAAGTCACTCCTATTGTTTGGGGTTGGGGGAGGGATGGTGTGCAACTATTTTGAGCCATCGATTCTTTTGAATTTGGTCTTATATTGGACCAAACAAATTAAATTGCACATGAAGTTTTAGAGGAGTTGCACCCTATCATTTGTCTAATTTATATAATATTATAGGAAAATACTCAAGTTTCTAATTAACATAGTACACATCGTTGACCCAATCGGAGGCATATGGATATCTATTCTACTATATAATAGGAAAACTTGGATGGTAAAATTTTTAAATTCCGAAAATACCCTTGCATGTATATACTAATTAAAAATTGTTCATTAATTTTAATAAAGACTACTTAATAATTACGAAGACTACCCTTTGATTTTTCTAAAGAGTCTTCCTAAGTTAATTAAAAGAATGTTAAAATACGTGCGAGGTACGTGCACATATGCTAGTATAGTATAGGTCAAAATTTGACACCATAGAACTAATGGGTCCTTGTTCAAGTCCGGGACTAGCATAATTATGACCCAATCCCACGATATATAATCCAATAAAAATCCTCGTGATTTGCATATTTTCTTTTACAGGTGTTTAACATGTTTAATTATTTTCTTTTGCACGATCAAATTATGAAGCAATGGGTAACTGTGGTGAACTCGTCCCCACGGTGGCTCAAACTCCTGACCACTTGGGCCGCATGCATCTCTCTTAACCACTAAGCTAGAGGTCATTTGCTGCACGATCAAATTATATACATTTGGTCTATTATTTTAATACTATTTATATGAGGCAAGAAATTTAGAGTATCGCTTATTATAAATGTAATGGTTATTGTTTGTAACTAATTAAGTAGTTAATGTATATTGATATTTCAAGCTAGAAAAAAGTTTCATAATAAAAATTGAGAACTACGTGATTTCAAACTATATATAGCGATAATCATATGGAATGTGAAAAACAAAATTACAGAACTCTTGATCCAAATAATTAAACATGTGTCCTATATATATAGATAGAGGGTAAAGGAAAATAATTTTGTCCTATTTTCTATTGTTGTTTGGGGATCTCATTGAGCTAGAGCATCCAACCATCCTCGAACGTGTTTGAGCAAATGGAGTCCTAAGGTGTGTTTGGCAGGAGGGAAAAGTGGGAGGAAGAAAAATAAATAAGAAAAAAGTGAAGAAAAAAAATTTATTTTCTCTTGTTTGGTATGCAAGAAAAATAGGAAGGAAGGAAAAAAAAAATGGAGGGATTACTTTTCCCTCGTAACCTAAAAAATCCAATCTTCCCGAAAGTCGGAGTAAAAGTGGAAGGAAAAGTGGAGGCTTGTATTAATTAACAATTATACCTCCATATGAATGTATTATTTATAAAGTCAAATGGTAAATAAGTATTTTTAGTTGAGGGTAGAATTGGTAAACCCTATATTATTTACTTTCTTTTCTTCCACTTTTTCTTTCATACCAAACAAAGGAAAATGCATCTCTTAGACCATCTCCAATGGTGATTTCTAAAATTGAGTTCTTATCCTACTTGGCATTGTACTTTAAGGAGATTTATATCCTAGTTGGAAGAGTTTCTACATAGAAATTGTAGACATATAAAAATGCTCTCCAATAGTTCTACATTTCTATCCTATGTGTCACATAGTAAAATGATCAATTTAATGGTGTAGGGCCCAATAATAATTGGCATGTGAGAGAGGAGAATTTCTATGAGAGTTTCTACATATAGAAACTCTCCTAGAAAGTTTTCATCATACATCATTGTCACCTAAGATAGAAATGGTGATAGAAATCACCATTGGGAAAAAAAATTTCTAAAATGGATTTCTTCCATAGAAGTAGGGAAGATAGAAACCACCATTGGAGATGGTCTAATCTTTTTCATCCTTGCTACCAAACACAAAGGAAGAAAATGATTTTTTTCTTTTCATATGGAAGAAAAATGTATCCTTATTTTTTCCTTCCTTCCACTTTTTCATCATTCCTACCAAACACAGCCTAAATGATGAATGAAACATAATTACTACAATCCAAACTGGTCGACCATTGCGCCGCAATGCATTAAAGAAAAGAAAGGAAAAAGTTTTCTGGCATCCTCATCAAATCATGCGTATTTACCCTAAATTAAAGCATATTCTATAAAGTAAAAGGTTATTTAGTTATTGGGCCTCATACAAGTAAAACAATCTACTTAGGGAGGGCCATTCAACGATTCTAAACTACTTAACACATACTGAGAAAAAAATTGAAATAAAAGGAGCATCCAAGAAGAAACATGATATTGAGAATTTAAAACAAGCTGGAGATAAAAGACTAAAGGAGCGTTTGGTATACGGTATTTTTTTTTTTATTTTCGGAAAAATTTAAGATGGAAATCTATTACCACGTTTGTTTGGCTTATAAAAAATTTATTCCCGGAAATTATAAATATCCGGATAAATAGTTTATCCACAAAACATGGGAATTCTATCCCTTGAGAATAGGTGGGTATTTTTTTTTTTTGCCCGGACAAAAAAAAATTGTCTAAATTTTTTACTCTTTTTCATTAATTTTGATTAGTTTTGAACATTTTTTCTTTTTTTGTCGTTTTTACTAATTTTTTGTCGTTTTAAGCAATTATTTGTCGTTTTTACCCATTTTTTATCTTTTTTTGTCGTTTTTATCGCTTTTTTGTCTTTTTTTGTCGTTTTTACCTATTTTTTCTTTTTTGTCACTTTTTATTAATTTTTGTCGTTTTTATCGCTTTTTTGTCATTTTTGTCGTTTTTACCGTTTTTTGTCGTTTTAAGCGATTTTTTGTCGTTTTTACCCATTTTTTGTCTTTTTTTCACTTTTTGATTAATTTTTGTCGTTTTTTATTGATTTTTTGTTGTTTTTACCAAATTTTTGTCGTTTAAGCGATTTTTGTCGTCTTTAACATTTTTTTTTTCTTTTTCGTCACTTTTTGATTATTTTTTGTCGTTTTTATTGCTTTTTTGTCATTTTTTGTCGTTTTTACTAATTTTTTGTCGGCTTAATTGCTACTTGATACCCTCAACTATTACCATTTTTCAACTTGGTACCCTAAACATTTTTTTGTAACAACTTGATACCCGAATATTATTTTGGACAAAAATGCCCCTACCCCTAACCCCCCTCCCCCGTGCTCGCTTCGCCCCCCCCCCCCCCCCCCTCTGCTAGCTCCGGCCGCAGCTCTCCCCCCACCCCCCCTGCTCGCTTCAGGCCATCCCCCCCCCCTCTCGCTCCGGCCGTCTGCCCGCTCCCGCCTCTCCCCTAGGGCTCGGCAGCGGGAGGAGGGGGGCTGGGAAGGGGGGTGCGGAGCGGGAGGCGGGGGCAGGAGGTGCCCGTGAAGCGAAGAGGGGGGGGGGGAGGTTGGCCGGAAGCGAGGAGGGGGGAGGGTCGGCCGGAGGTAGCAGGGGGGTGGTCGGAGTGGGGGAGGGGGTCGGCCGGAGGTAGCAGGGGGGTGGCCGGAGTGGGGGAGGGGGTGGAGGGAGGGAAGGGATAAGGGCATTTTAGGATTTTTTTTAAATGTTAGGTATTAAGTTGAAAAAAAAAAATAGTTGAGGTATCAATCTGTTACGAAAAAAAGTTTAGGGTATCAACTCGAAAAAGTGTGATAGTTGAGGGTAGCAATTAGCAATTAAGCCTTTTTTGTCGTTTTAAGCGATTTTTTGTTGTTTTTACCTATTTTTTGTCTTTTTTGTCACTTTTTGATTATTTTTTGTTGTTATTATCCATTTTTTGTCCTTTTTGTCGCTTTTTTGTCAATTTTTGTCGTTTGAAGCGATTTTTTTATCGTTTTTGTAGCACTTTTTGTTGTTTTTACCGAATTTTAGTCGTTTTTTGTCGTTTTTGTCGTTTTTTTTGGTCATTTTTACTGATTTTATGTCATTTTTTGTCATTTTTGTCGCTTTTATCCATTTTTTTGTCGCTTTTTGGTTATTTTTTGTCGTTTTAAACCGATTTTTTTGTCGTTTTAACCGATTTTTTGCCGCATTTTGGTTTTTTTGTCGTTTTTACCGATTTTATGTCGTTTTGTCGTGTTTTGGTTATTTTTGTCGTTTTTTACCATTTTTTTGTTATTTTTTATCGTTTATACATTTTTTTTCACTTTTTGATCATTTTTGTCGTTTTTAACCGATTTTTCGTCGTTTTTCATCATTTTTGTCTTTTTTGTTATTTTGTCGTTTTTACCGATCTTTTGTCGTTTTTACCATTTTGTTTTCGTTTTTACCGATTTTTTTGTCGTTTTTATCGGTTTTTTTTATATTTGTTCATTTTTTTCGTTATTATTATTTTTTATTTTTTTTCCGAGAATATTTATATTGTCACCAAACATGGGAATATAATTTTCCAAAAAATTTAATTCCTTGGAATTTGATTCCCGGGAATATAGAATTCCCGGCTATATAGTATTCCGTATACCAAACGTCCTCTAAGTGAACTTTCAAGTCCGATCGTGTTATGGAAAGCAAATCAAAATGACATATTGTTCCTGGAGGAGAAGATATATTCAACTTAATATCCAAAGATACAATTGAGATGCATAATGTTTTCCCTTCGACAAGTAAAATAAGAGCAAGATAAAGATCCAGAATAGGAAAAGCTGAATAAAAATTAAATATCCGTCCATTCAACGGAAAACACCAATATGAATTAATTTCTTCCATACATTTTCTATACTTCCCTCACATATACTTGTTGTTTTTTTTTTTTCTATACTTCCCTCACATATACTTGTTGTCCCTATCATTGTTGTACAAGTGAGCAATCTTTGGTAACAGGAACGTATGGAGAGCAGCACCTGTAACTAACTGGACATACAAAAATCTTTCTCATTATCTTAATTATACATTAGAAAGTAGATTAATGACATTAAAAAAGAAACTTAGTTATAGATTAAAACACAACATGACTTCATTATTGTACATTACAAGTGAAGTCATAACATGTAAATAGAATGTTAATTATACATTAAAACTGTTAAAAATAGACTTGCAACACACCTATATATACCTATGCACAACATGACCTCCGCACAACACTGACAAGTAGAACAAGTACTCTACAAAGTCAGTCCTTTCATTCAGTTAGCATCTCCAACCCTATTGTGACTTTGGAAAAAAGTTAATGCCACATAGGAATGACAAAATTTTATTCAAAAGTTCTTCTCCAATGCAATTGTCAAGTCAATTGTGAAGCTTATGTGGCAAAAATTAAAGAAGACATTGTGAAGTTGATTATCTTGTTCTAGACAATGCACTTGACAATGTCTTCTCTTCCATATCATCAATTATGAATAAAAAAATATTAGAAAAAAGAAAGAAGATGAGTAGTTGTCTTGGAAGTTGGAAAAATACTTTTTATTGTCTTCTCAATACTTTTGCATTTGAGAGAGTTTTTCTATCTCATTGTCTTTTGAGATATAATTTTGCCACATAAACAAGACATTCTCTTGTGGCTCATGCCACATAGGAACCACCTAAGACTCACAACACTTAACAAGACAATAGGGTTGGAGATGCTCTTAGTAAGGCTTGGCATGAACCAAATAGGCGGATACATATCATTCCTCCTCCTCGCCGGCCTCGGCACTACACTCTCCTCCCTCCCGTCTCTCAAGTCGGACGTTGCAACATCCAAGTTGTGGTTCGTATAGTAGAGGCAATCCCTCCTCACCCGCGGAAAATCAACACATCATATGCACAACGCATTACTCCCTAAGAAGAGGGCATTGTCACCTATGCTGTCCACCATCACCATCTCCTTCTGCTGCTGCTGCTGCATGTCGGCCATGTCCACTTTGTACACTTCCATAGCCCAACTTCGTTCCCCCGCCACGGACTCGGAGTGTTTCCAGTAATTCCAGATAAGCAACAGCCATAGTTTTAAAAGGCGAAAGGCGCACCAAGACGCAAAGGTTCCTGGAGCCTGAGGCGCTAGGCGCAAGACTCAAGGCGCGCCTTTTGAAAGCTCGACGCACTTTTTTCTTTATATGTAAAAAATATCTATATTTAAAAACTTAGCTACATAGAAGTTCAAATTCCTTACAAATATCACTAATTATAGGCACAAAATTATTCTTTATATATATATATATATATATATATATATATATATATATATATATATATATATATATATATATATATATATATAACAATCTAAAAGCCCATTAGATATAAATAACCCAAACTATATACATATAATATACAAACCACATATATATAAGCCTTTAAATATAGAAGTACATTCTAATTTAGAAAACAATCTAAAACCCACAATAATATTAATGACAATTTCTATACTTTCCAATAAAGCCCATAAACTATATAACATGTATATAGAAGGTTGGAATATATATATATATATATATATATATATATATATATATATATATATATATATATATATATATAACTTTACGCCTAGGCGCGTCTTGTTGAGCGTCTGGAGTCTGCGTCTTTCTATACTAGGTGCGCACTTTTTTAAGGTGGTGCGTCTGGCTTGTTCCTAGGCACTGTCCCTGCGTATCGCTGTCACGACCCGCACCCACTGTGAGGGTACGAGTACGTAACAACGCCCAGCCTACGCCGCAGTGCCGACGGTAGAACGCTGTCCTAGGTCAAACATCTAACAATATATAAGGTACCTGTACAGTATATACACTCCGAATGGAGGTGACATAGCAAATACAGTCTCAATCACATCTAAGGTAGAGCATGATAAAAGATAGATAGATAGATAGATAGATAGATAGATAGATAGATAGATAGATAGATAGATAGATAGATAGGAACAGAATAAAATTTCACAGAGAAATACAATCCAGAAAAAGTCTAAGTGTCTAAGATAAATACATATCCAGAACATCAGATAAAAAAAACTCTCAGTATATACAATAATGTATCAATGAGAAGACAAGGTAAGAGTCTAAGCTAGCAGTCTAAACCACTGGTGGTAGATCCTCTACTGCAAGTGGGTCCAAATCACAAGTGATGTCTAAAGCTGCACCATAATAGGTAGACACCAGGGCCTCATCATTCTCTGTAAAATTTTCAACAGGTCCAGTCAGGACAGGAGCGAGCACAGTACATCTCAATAAAATCATAACAGGTTAGGAAATATAAACATGCTAGAGAGTAAGATACAGGAAACTGAAGAATAACATGATAAAAAGGAAGACTGTAAGTAAATAGATACAATATATACGAGAACTAACAGTGCTAGTGATTCAGAGTATAAGACGGTTATGTAAACGGCACGATATTGTACACGAGTAATCTAAAGAGGTTGTACACGAGTAATATACTGGATTGATTACATAACCACTTCTACTCCCCAGCCCCAATCAACGCACAAGGATCTAGCCAAGTTATGTTATTGTACACGAAGTATAGTCGTACACGAAGATCATGTGAGCACATGAGTATACACGATTTCACACGATTTGTACACGAAAAGCACGAACACAAGGAGTACACGATGCTCATGATAAAATACACGAACACGAAATATTCGATGTATCTGCTAAGGGGATAACATCGCACGACAAGATCCATATAGTACAAATCCGTATTTCCAACGTGTCAGCATCATGTAAAGTAATCTAAAGCAGGAAATATACTCCTAAGCGGGATATGAAATGATCAGAGAATGTACTCGTCTGTATCCTGAGTATCTGAAGAGTATCTACTGTCCGAGGAGTGGTGTCTATCTCCTATAGAACAGTACAAGTCACTATAAGTCTAAAATGATATAAAGACTGCTACAATGCATCTACATGAAGTTTGGGATCAAACTGGACTAAAGTCAACTCTTGGTCAACTCTAGTCAACTGGACTAGTCAAACTAGGTCAACTAGGTCAAGCCTAAGCCAAACAAGTCTCACTTAGCCTAACCAGCCTATTCTAGCAAGCACATACACTATCTAGGCTATACAAGCCAACAACACACCTTAACTGGCACTCAAGCCACACACACAGGCTATAAGCCATAGGCTATAGGCCATATAGCTAATCTCACATAGTCCATTACACACTTTCGCACATACACACATTTCAATATTAATCTAATTTAATATAGATAATCACATTATACACATAGGCCACATTATAATATCACATATAGGCATATATATATATATATATATATATATATATATATATATATATATATATATAGAGAGAGTGATAGGGAGGAATATAGGTGACCATGTGGGTGTGTGTAGTGTTAACATAGTGGCATGTGTGTGTGATATTAGGCAAAATAGTGTGTGGTGTCCATATGGAAAAACAGTGTGTGTGAGAGTGAAATATAGTGTGAGGGTAATGTGTAGAGTGGAATATAGTGTGTATGATATGGTGACATGAGAGTGTGGAAGAGTGTGTGTGTGTTGAGTAGAGTGTTCAGGAATTTGCAATGACAGGTAGTGGTGAATACATGTGTGTTTGTGTATGGTACTAATCATCAATTCAGTTTTTAGCAAAGAATCAAATGATAGTTCATATTAAACTATCAATTAACTCAAGGACCCAATCAATACACAATTTCGAAAACCCCTTAACATGATAACAGCCACTAACATGAACTAACCAAATGCATGAGAAATTAACATGGAAATTAATATTCAAAAATCAGTTTAAGGATGGGAATCAATCTCAGGTTTCCAGTTTTTCAGGAATGAAAACCCATGATAGTTTCTAATCAACCAATTGAATCAACAGTGAACTAACTTCCCATCTCATTTCTAACATAATGTATAAAAATCTAAACATGGCAATAAATCATTCAATCAGTTTAAGGAAAGGAGAAATAAAAGTTCAGGAATTGAGTTCTTAGGACTGTTTCAGTCCAACCCTTTACAATATCGAATCCTATTTTGAAATGCAACATAAACTAACCTGACAATCCTAGCAGTAGACTCACACAAATATAAGTGAATTAACATAAAAGTTAAACATCAAGGATCAGTTAAACAGGGAATTAAATCAAGGTTTCAATTCCAGAATATGTGTCAGTTTGACAGTAAATTAAAGCATCAGTTCAACATTCTAAACCACATTCGACAACCACAAACCTAACACCAGTTATTAATCAATATTGTAATAGTCTAATACTCGTGTATAGGTGAATTAACAGGGAATTTAAACAGGAAAATCATTTCAAAACAGGGAATCAATTCCCATAATTTTATTTAGGGACTGTGTATCAGTCCAGCAATTCAAAACCCATTACTCAAGTGTAAAACCTATTCTATCATGTAAAAACCAACTTAGCAGTACTTATTACACATATAGATGGATTTAATATGACAATAAACATTAAAAATTAGTTTAAACAGGAAATTAAGATTCAGATATGAAGAACAGTTCACTATGTATCAGTCAACATGGGGATTTCGAATTCGATCAATCAAAACACATTAAGGTGATAAATTTAGAGTTGGTAATTAACATACAATTCGTGCACATGATGTACACTCAATATCGTGTCCCAAACCTGACACAAACGTGTCCAATAAGCCGCACGAACACAACACTGTACTGTACACGCACAGTGGTGAACCCGTGCACGTGTCCTAGCTCAAATGACACAACACCATTGGACACGAGACTTTGGGAGTGTCGTGTCAGACACTGCCCCTAGCTCCATGTCCAATATCACGTGTCCACGAACCCTAGAATGGCTGTACGGACACGCGGATAGCAGGACAGCCAACCGCGTGCGCGCGAGGGCGTGTCCACGGGTCCAATACGACCCCGACACGACACGAAATGTGTTCAATCCATTAGAAACCTATAAGCGACACTAAAACCTAATTTTCTATTCAAACCAAATCAAAAAATATGAACGAAATGCCCACTGTGGCATTTCGTCGAACACCTACGTATGCACACTGATACGTGTCCGATACGGACACGTAAAGGACACAAAACTTAGCAAAACCTATTCCTACAGTTAGGGGACACCTAGGGCTTTCTATCCATGCCTAGAAATCGAAATTACATGAAGGGAATAGGAAGTTACCTACTGGTGTTCTTCCTCAAAGAAAGCTTCAAAATGGGGGTTCCTTATAGCTAGCCTCAAGCTCCAAATTGTCCCAAATCTGAGAATAGCCTCCATAAACAGTAGGAGAAAGTAATTTAAATCACTATGAAAGAAGTTTGAATGAAAAAGGAATTATATTGATTAAAATAGGAAAGGGTTTCTATAGGGACAAACCTTGTTCTTGCAAAATGAGAGAATGAACAAAAGAGGCAAGTGTTTTGAGAGAGATTTTATAGGGTGTTGTTCCCTAGGTGGCTGTCCATAAATGCTAGGGTTAGGATTTTGGGATTTGATCAATGGCTCTCAATCCATCTAGTTAAATCAATGGTCCACAAGCCTAGGTTTCACACTTGACTTAAAGGCAACCTAGTTAACTCTTACTAACATGACTTAACCAAGACTAATCAATACTAACTAACACTAACCATGGCTAGCTAAGTCTAGCTATGACTAATCTAGGTTAGGTCAAATCTAGGTTAGGGCTAAACACAATACAAGGCAATTAATTAATCATATTTAAATCACACCATTCCAATAATCATATTAAATTCCAATTAAATATATATTAATTCAAATAAATTCAAAATGACAAGAAAACCCTCAAACTAGAATGATAATTAAATCATCCTAATGATATGGTTAGGCTCTAGGTCATGCAGTCTCTAGGGTTTCACTAGCAGCACATCAAAATCACAAGTCATGATTTAAAAACATTTTTAAACAGTTTAAAATGATTAAAAATTACCAAAAATTATTATGTGAAATAAATAACAATAATTATAATTACAATTATAAAATTTTAAAATTACCCCCATCTGGAAAATTGGGTGTTACAATCGCTGCACCTTGCGCCTAGGCGCGCTTTTTAATTCATTGGCAACAGCTCATCTTCAGGCGACGACGCCATGTATACGTCTCTCACGTGCCTCGTGCCGCATTCTGGCGACGGCGGGACATATAGAGCTGTTTGCTTACACGTACTAGTTGTTTGCCATTAAAATCTTTTGATATAATTTCAATACAAACAGAACATTGTTACAATGTAGGACTTAGACGTAGTCCTAGGAGTACACTTTTGTTTATCTGGGTCCCTTGTGCCGATGGAGCGAGTGGTAATGCGTTAAATCTGTTGACGATCTAACAACGGTTCTCGGTTCTCTGAAGGTCTGAGTTGCTCTGGGTGCTAGAGCTTGCGGAGAGGAGGAAGACGTTGAGTGTCTGTATCTGCCTCTCTGTATATCGGTGGTTGTGCGATGTGTCTCTGTCTCTATGTGTGTGTGTGTAAGAAGGAGATGATCCCTCTATATATAGCTTTGCAGGATGGCTGCTCATGCGCGCATGTAGGATGCGCCTGTATGCGGGGATGCCCCGTGGTGGTTGCTGATGGAGGCGCATGGGCGATGCACTCTGATTGAGGAGTTGAACCCTTCTTATTGCTGTCGTGGGCTGCGGCAGAGCTGATACGTAGCAATGGAGAAGATCTTTCAGTTGCTGAGATCTTGGGTGATTAGCACCCCTTCATAGGCTGAATCGAGTCAAAGGACGCGTGTCATAGGCCTATGGCTCGAAGATCTCGGATTTGGTGGAGAGTGATCGGATAGGATACGCCTGGGGTTGGGCGTATGAAGAGACTTTGGCTCGCAACCTTCAGGAGTCACGAACTAATCGGGGCGCATGGCTTTTGAGGCGCATACGGGGCTTCAGTAGTGACTTTACTTCTGTCTTTAGGGATCAGAAAAAAGTCTGAGGCGCACGGCCTTTGAGGCGCATGCAGAGATTTAGGCGCATGGCTGCGGAGGCGCATGCGAGATGGTTGGGCGGCCACGTGGCTTGTAACCGCCGGAGGGGAGTAATGATGATGCTGACGTCGACGACGCTTCATTTTCTGAAAAAGCTATCAACTGTTCAGTCCTCGGGGGACGTGCTGCCAACTCTGTCAGACTTCAGCATTTAATGTTCTTTGACAGATGATGGGTTGTTAAGTGGTCGCATCGATCGGCGTTCCACTAGGCACATGGGGACTCATGGAGGCGTATCCTTATGAGGCTGATGGGCGCGTCAGTATGATACGCGGTCTGGCCGGCACATCCGCTTTGTATGACACGTCTTTATGGGTCCGACTGTTACGGTCTTCGAGTACTTTAAATAGCCATTCTTGACTCGGCTGAATTCGAAGCGTCAGGTTCATCACCATTAATACAAATTCATTGAACGGAATTCGGAGAGCCAGCCACTTGGCGCATGGATTTGATTTGCCCGGCCTATAAATAGTGGCATGGAGAGGGTTTGCTTCTCGTTCTCTCACGTCCTCCCGAAATGAACTTGTTTGCTCGAGCACATTCTGCTGACGAGATGCCCCCGAGGGTGAAGATGCGACGCATGGTCTTCATTGATGCACTTGAAGATGACTGTTACATCCAAAAGTCGGAGTCGAGGGCTTCTGAGGCAGGCAGAAGGTGCCTGTTGTATCCAAAGATCGGGATGCTCGAGCCTCGTCTCCGTTATGCTGGAGGAGCCGCAGATCAGAATTTCGGTGCCCCGATCATCTTTCTTGGGCTTTGGGAGAGCTCCTCCTCCCGCTAGAGTGGGTGTTGCCCATTCTGGTTGGGTCGAAAGCTGCTCCTTTAGCTGCAGATTGATTTGCGGTGCTCTTCTCTTCCTTGGTTTGAAGAGCTCCTCCTCCAGCTAGAGGGTTGATTGCCACCCTCTTTCTGCTCAATAAATGCTTCATTATTCGAAGCATTTGATGGCACATATGATGATACTTCATGATGCGCCTGACTGGAACACTGAAGGGCGACACATAACTGAGCTGCTGAAGGGATGCACATAACTGAGCCGCTGAAGGGATGCACATAACTGAGGATGCACATAACTGAGCTGCTGAAGGGATGTGCCTGGCTGAGAGCGCATGACGAGATGCGCCTGTTTGAGAGCGCATGGTGGTTGCTGCGCCTAGCTGTAGACTTAGGGTCTTTTCTTTGTAGAAATTCTCCTTTGTACAGCTCTTTTTAAGACATGTAACAGACTTTTATGTGAAATAAAAATCTTCTTTTAATGTCTATACTTTGCTATACCATGTACTTCATCTGAGCAACCTGGCGCATGTGATGTTAGGCGCATAGGATTTCTGGTCCTGAAATTCCATGCTTCTACAAGACCCCCTTCAAAGTTTTCAAAACTTTTTGTCAAGTTTTGGAATACTTTGAATAAGAAGCATGGTGGCGTCTTCTACGGGGCGCATGACTGTTCGGGCGCATGATTACTCCACGTATCAGTGATGGGGCGCATGCTCCTCTCAGTAAATACGAATGATGACGCTTCGATAACCAAGGAGATTAATGACGATCTTTTTGGATTTATTTGCAGTTATCTCCTCACAGAACCCGAAGCGGCGGCTGAGGTCACACTTCATCGGTTCACGCGTGCGACTGGGCCTATAAATAGGCGTGGGATGGAGAGAGAGAGAGTTCTTCCTCTCTTTGCTTTCTTTTTTTAGAGTTCTCCTTTTTTTGAAAAACTCTAACTTTCATCTTTCAAGAAATGGCTCCCAAAACTCCTCGCGGCGGTGCTGGCAAGGGACGAGTCAAAGGGAAAGAGCCTGTAGAGGCTGCCGCGGGTGATGTCCCCCGTCCGCCTGTCGACGTTCGGCCGGCGGTGATTGGTGGGTTTCATCATCCTTTACCATATCTTTCTGTACCATTTTTAGAACTCATATACGCCGACGCGCATGGACCTTGAGTCCTGATGATGTGCTGAGGTTTTTCCACCGACGCGCATGGGTTTAAACCCTGATGATGTGCCGAAGCTCCACTGCTGATGCGCATGGGTTTAAACTCTGATGATGCACCGAAGCTCCACTGCTGACGTGCATGGGTTTAAACCATGATGATGCGCCAAAGCTCCACTGCTGACATGCATGGGTTTAAACCCTGATGATGCGCCAAAGCTCCACTGCTGACGCGTATGGGTTTAAACCCTGATGATGCGCCGAAGCTCTACTGCTGACGCGCATGGGTTTAGACCCTGATGATGCGCCGAAGCTCTACTGCTGACGCGCATGGGTTTAGACCCTGATGATGCGCCGAAGCTTCTTTTTAGATGCGCCTGAGCCTTATGCGCTTTTGATGAAAATGTGGCTCAGATTCTCTTGTTGTTTCTAACATCTCTAAATCTTTATCTTCTTTTGTTGACCACCAGTGTCGATGACTATCCCGTTCTTGAATGAAGTGCTTCTGGATGCTGCCCTCTGTCAGATGGAAGCATATTATAATGAAGAGGTGATAAACCCTGCTCAAGCTGCCATTATGCTGGATCAGCCTCCCAAAAGAATGACTCAAATCCGGGAACAACAGCATGGGTTCCTTAAACGGATGATGGAGCATGGCATTTTGAAATCTGCCACTTCTGATAATGTGACTTTCTTGAAGCCTGAGTTCCTGTTCGGGGACTGTCTTACTTCTATTGAAGCAAAGGTGTTGAAGGTCAAGGAAGATTGGTTCTTTACAGCAAGAGGGGTGCATATGACTGTTAAGCAACTTGAGCGTCAATGGCCTTTGACGGCTTTCTGTTGTCTTGCTTCCAAGAGGAGGATGTCTTGGGAGCTAACCCCGTCTCAGGGGGGAGCGGTGGCAGGCGCCATCAAGGTCGACGCTACCTCCAACCAGAGGGATACTTTGGCCGTCGTGCGGTCTGGACCTTCTTTCACCTGGCGTACTCTACGTCCTGGGTGCATTTATAGTGACGTTCCCATCAATACATTTGCTTTTGGCGCTTCGACTTTTGCGAACCGTATGCTGTTGTTGGAGCGATCGTACCCGAAAGGTGAATTTCGGGTAGAGGGTTGGTGTCATTATATTTTCAAATGGGACAAGCTGACACTCTGGATTCTGACGCTGTTTCAAACCGAACTCCGAGAGATTGGGCTGACTGCCGCAATCTGTGCTACTCAGGCAGGTGTTGACATCAACCGGCATATGTTCCTCGTACTTCTGGAGATATTTAACACCCAGATCGGGACTTTCTTCACCCCGGTGGAGGAGCTGGGACTCATACTTTATGAAATGTACGAAGTGTCAAAGCCCCCTTGGGGATCAGAACCTTATGAGGAATATTTTCCGACCAACGAAGAGTCCAAGTCTTGGGGGACAAAGCCGAGGAGATGATGGCCGTCTTCAAGGAAGTGGCGAGTCATCATTATTATATGCAGAAGAGGGATAAGGGCGGGTCACAGCCTCATGTGACCGCTTGGAGAGATTACGTCTTTAAGCAAGACAAGGAGGATCCCTCTCAGTTTACCACTTCGCCAGCGCTTTCCTGTAGCGTGGTGCGCTCCGAAATGAGCAGGTTAGGTGAGAAGAATCCCCGAAAAAATGAGGACCGGCAGTCGGACGAACGCTCCTATAGCTGTTTCTGGCACCTTACTCATCGGATGTCGTCAAAAGCAGTGTTAGTTGCGTATCTGATGATTTGGCTTCAAAATTATGTCTTCTCGGGCGGGTCAGGCTCTGTAGAGAGGGTGACCCGAAATTTAATCCTGCCAGCTGTGAAGTTGGTTTTTGGCCGACGCCTGGCTCTGCTCCCCGCAATGGTGTGCAACCTGCTGCGAGGTTTACGATAATTTACGAGAAATGTGGTTCATGAATGAGGTAGGAATGACAACTTCCCCCGTGTCGAACTGTCGTTTCATTATCTGATGGGGTGGTTAATTTTACACCATCCCAATGTGATGAGTCCGGGCTCGGAAGAAGACCACAGGGTCGGAGATGCATTCCTCCGCCGTTTCCACCAGAGGAGCTGGTTGCATGCTGGTGTTCCTGTTTGCAGAAAAGTTTTATCCCACCTTCAGGGGTGGGAGATCACCAAAGTTGGACTTTTCTTTTCGGGTTTTGAGGCCAACGAAGACTTAGTGGATTCGGGTGAAGATGCCACCACTGTGCCTCCATGGGGATTCCACTGGTTGCAAAGTATCCGGCCGGCCCATCTGGTGTACCAGAATAGGAACCAGTGTTACCTGAAACCGTATTTGCCGAGCCGTTTTGCATGAAAATTCGACTATGCTCAGTCGATGTTGGATAACCCCAGTATTAACCTGGGGTATACTGGAAGTTTGCTGGACGGTGCGCGAGCTTGGCATTACTACAATGTCGAATGTACTGGAGCTCGCTTTACGCTGCCTGTCCAGAATCCGCGGTCGACGATTCTTTTCTCGGCCGCCAAATTTTATTGTGTTATAAATGTCGTGCCCCCCGGATATGATAGGGAGACCAGTCTCATTGCCGACACCCAGTTAGCGGTGATCGGAAACATATTGGCGAAGGCTCGATCGTACCGTCCGTTAGAGGTGGGTTATCGAGGTACCCCTGCCGTAACCACAGGGGGTCAGGAAGAGCCCTCGGTCGATCAACCAAAAAGACGTGCTAATACAAAGGCTGTCTCTTCTGTGCCAAAGAGGCAAAATAAGGCATTGTCACCGACGGTGTCATCGGATTCAGCACCTGTGGAGGTAAGGATGTCCCATATAGTCTGGTTAGGTTCAGCATTTCTTGTGACCTATGCTTTCTTTTTGTAGGAGCTGCTAAAAAGGAGACCCCGTACTCCAAAATCTGGTGGCAGCAGACCAAAGGAGGTGGCGGGCTCATCGGAAGAGCGTGTTCCGTCGATTGTGATGTCTCCCATGGAGGAGAACCCAGACGATGTCGTTGTTGTGGGGACTCCAGTATTTCCAGATTGTGTGGGAAGGGAAGCTGAGGTTGAAGCAGTTTCCAGAGTGGTGCAAGCCGTCGTAGGGGCCTTGGACGTTGAGGGTCCAGCAGACACGGGACTTCCAGATGAAGAAGTGGAGTGGAGTTCGTCGTCTTCAGATGACGTTCCTCCAGAGATGCGTAAGTCTGTTGCGGGGGCAACAGACGTGATTGAAACAGAGGAGAGGGTTGATTTCCCTCATTGTTATGATGAGGGGAGGTCGGCTGTAGCATTACCGAGCCCTACCCCAGGCTCATCAGCGGAGGCTGAGGTGGCTGCCGACCAGGAGGTAACGACAGATTCTATTCCTGAAGAGGGATTTAATGAGGAGGGAGAGACTCGTCTGCGGAGCCCGACCTCAGAGGACGTGCCCCGTCAGGAAACGGGAGCTGATCCCGCTAGCTTGCCAGAGGAAGGCTCTGTGCTGGTTACAGGTCGCGCCTCGATGGTAGTGGCAACTCCGGATGTTGATAGTCCCCTTGAGACAAAAAAGGGCAAGGGCTTGCTGGTGCAGGAGCCCTCTATTGCTTCTTCGACTTGGGGGACGATATCGACACCCCACCCAACTCCTTCTGCTTTCTTGGTATCTCGAGCTAGTAGCAGAATTCAAGTTCCTGGTGCGGGAGGGTCTGCTGAGGTCGACGTTCCAGCCTCGCAGATTGAGGTCGGCAGGTCCTCTTCAGGTCCGTCATCCAGGACAGCTCCTCCAACTACTGCCATGACACCACAAGTGCTGGCGAATACGGATGAGTACGTGAAATTCATCGTTGAGGCAGTGTACAAGATGCTACAGAAGGGTGTATTGACAGTGATGAACGCCAATGGGAGTTTCGCGATGGCAAAGTCCATGGCGCTTCTCCACATCGGTCTGATACGTCTCCACCAGGGCCATGATCATATGGCTTAGATTCTGGAGGCCTCGGTGGCCGAGCTGGACCAGCTGCTTTCCGAGTTTCAGTGTATCCAGCGAAATGATCTCTCCGCCCTGATAGACGCAGAAAAGGAGAAGTTGATCCTTGAGGCTGAGTCCTCTTATCAGGCCACCATGGGTGTCTAGGAACGTGAGGTGGCTGAAACTGAGGCTGCGGTGGAGAGGCTATCTCAGTCCACGCAGGAGAAGGTGGAGTTGCGGGCCACGTTGGACGCTAGTATAGCGGAGGTTGATGCCAAGATTCGCCTCCCTGAAGACCAGCGGGCCCAACTCTTATTAGATGCTGAACGAGTCCAGGCTGAACATATAGCATCTAAGGAGAAGGAAGCAGCTTTCACCCGCCGGTCTCTTACCCTGGCTCAGCAGCGGTAACAGTTGGACGAGAAGCATGAGGATGATACTTCTCCTGAGGCCATAGAAACGATGCGTCAAGAAGTCGAACGCCGGGTCCTGGCAACCGTGGAGACTCGGGCGGCAGACTTGAAGCATCGGATTGAAGAGCTTTCGACCAACCCCGGGGCTATTTAGGGATTGTAGTCTTCTTTTTTTGTTTTGTGTAATTTGCAACTCTTGCTGGGGGTGTAATCCTTTATTTTTGAATAAAGAATACAGAGTTTTTTTGTGATGTGTTCATTTTTGCTGTCATGAACTTGATGATTTGTGTGGACCTATTATCTTTTGCGCACCTTGGTTTTTTAGGTACAGATAATAAGTTCGAGAGAACCGACATGTTTGCTCAGAGGTGATGTGGACGTGGCAAATATGGGGTTTAAAATGATAGAATCTTCCTACTCAGAGGTGTTATGGACGTGGTAGGAATGACTCTAGGGGGATACGCAGAACTACTCAGAGGTAATGTGGACGTGGAAGTTCTGCGATCAATGCACGACCACGCAGGGGTTGTCTGTACGGAATATTTACTCAGAGGTAATGTGGACGTGGTAAAAATGATGGGTAGCGTAGTCTTACGGAGCGTAAGATTCTGCTTTGTAGGATGTAGGGGAACAACTCAGAGGTAATGTGGACGTGGTTGTCTTTCTACTGGAAGATAGAACGCCACGGAATAGCTGGGTTCCATAAGCGTAAGATTTTGTGGGAGGTGTACGTGAGCCCTGATGATTGGGTCCACAGATTCCTTTGTTGGATGGAGATAGAAGTACCAGTCTGAAGGATGTCAAGAGTAGTACTTCTTTAGGAACTTGTCGTTGATAGGCATCATGAACAAGTCCCTATTAGATTTGGCGAGGCGGTAGGCACCGTTTGAGTATACCGTCTCTATGATGAAAGGCCCCTCCCACTTGGGCTCGAACTTTTCTGGTATCTTGTGAGTCAACACCATCGGCCTCCTGACTGCCATAACCAGGTCGCCTACTTGGAAAGTCCTCTGCTTGACCTTCTTGTTGAAAGCCTGTGATATACGGGCTTGATAGAGTTCGATACGTTGTTGGGCTAGGAGATATTTTTCGTCAAGTGCCCCAATTTTCGCAGACGGCGACGTTGATTGTCTTCTTCCGTGAGTTGATTTGTGATCGCTACACGGAGTGAGGGTATCTGGATTTCGAGAAGCAGTACCGCTTTGCTCCCGTAGACCAGGAAGAATGGTGTGTTGTCCATCGGGATCCGTACCGTTGTACGGTAGGCCCAAAGGCATTCGCCGAGCTTTTCATCCTAGTCGCATTTGTTGGATGACACGACTTTTTTGAGTAGCTTGACGATAGTCTTGTTAAACTCCTCGGCCAATCCGTTTGCTGCCGGATTGTAGGCGGTTGATGCCACGTTTTGAATGCGTTTTCATCCTAGTCGCATTTTTGATTTCTTTGGCTGGTTTTTGCTAGATCTAAGATGTTGTATTCTCGGCTGTTCATGGGTTTTGATCTCCCAACTTAGCGTGAGTTTTTAGTCACGCACACGTTCTTACGTGTCTGCGTGGATTTTTAGTCACGCACACGTTCTTACGTGTCTGCGTGGATTTTCAATCACGTACATGTTCTTACATGTTAGCGTGGATTTTTAGTCACGCTCACGTCTGTACGTGTCTGCGTGGATTTTAGTCACGCTCATGTTCTTACATGTTAGCGTGGATTTTTAGTCACGCTCACGTCTGTACGTGTCTGCGTGAATTTTAGTCACGCTCATGTTCTTACATGTTAGCGTGAATTTGAGTCACGCTCACGTCTGTACGTGTCTGCGTGGATTTTAGTCACACTCACGCCATTACATGCCAGCGTGAATTTTGAGTTACGCTCACGTCTTGCGTGCGTGCGTGAATTTCTTGTCACACTTTTCACGCTCACTTGTGCGTGCGTGAATTTCTTATCATTCTTCACGCTCACTTATGAGTGCGTGAATTTCCTCTCATGTTTACGCTGTGCGTGCCAACGTGAACCACTTTTCACGCTCACGCTGTTTACACGCTCACTCCAACCTGCTAGACTTGGCGTGACTTGTGGGCCTTAGCCTAGACTTGTTGGCGTGACTTTCTAACCTGGGTGTTTTATTTGTTCTATAACTTATTCATTTAATGATGGCATGATAATTCTTCTATTATATCCTTACGCCTTTTGGCATGAACTTGATAAAATCATGACATGTTAATATTGTTAATATAGATTGTTGTGTGGAATGCGCCTTGTGTCCTGATTGATCCATGGATACCCAGTAAGGCTGGAACTTAACCTTGAGAATTATAGACTCGACCCCATGAAATACTAATTGACTTTCATGCCTTGTCACCATTGATGATAATGGTTATCTTGACTAAAATTGATTATGCGTTCCTAGTTGGAACTAAGAGACTGGCTAGTCGTCTTATTGAATGAAATGAATGAGACACGTTCATGTAATGAACTATTGTACTCGATTAGCCAATCCCGAATATTGGCATACAGGCACATGCAGGCTTCAAATTATTTATTTATCTATTTTACAAAAACAGCATGTGTACTTTATGGTCAAGGCATGATTACTCCGTGGTTAGATTTGATTGTTGCATCACGCTATGTAAAACCTACAACCTAGCCGCACGGGTATCGTTGTAGAGTTGCGCATATCATACCCCGTACGGAAGTACTCATTTGAATGACCATGATCCACGGCATGGAACTTCACTCAACGTAGAGACCATTAAGTCAAATAAAATAATGATGGCATGGAGAGAATAGATTCCCGAGTTCTTATATGGCAGCCCTCTTGGGACTATTAAGTGCCCGACAGGCCGGCTGGTTCCCACAGATACTATAAATCTGTCACACGGGCAGGAAACGGTATCTGCTTATATTATTGTACATGCTATATTAACGGCGGGCATTCCACTGGGACTCGTCTAATTACATGATTGGCGCAATTGATTGATTGGATAGACTAGCCTTGCTCGCACATAGTAAGAACTGAGGAATCCCTATTTGCATAATTCCAGGATAACTTGGGACTCACAATAGCAAGCCGTAGTAGTTGATTGGCCGTTCAAGATGATTTGTTTGTGTACTGTACCTACTCTGTTGCCTAACTGAGATGATCAGAATGTCAGGACATGACGGGCCAACTTCTGTCCTTGTTTGGTTGGGAGGTTGGTTCGAAGTGTCGTGATGTTATGTGAATCCTAGTGGGAAGCAGAGATCTATTATTATATTCTCTTACTTACTGGTTTAGTCCTTCATATCGTGCTCCCTTGTGGTACTTGCTATTAGAGGTCTAATCTCTCTGGTTTTGCATGGCCAGATTTAGAGCCGGTCCCCGAGGATCCAGCTTACTTCTACCTCCAAGATGGTCAATACTAGGGAAATGATCGCAGGAGGACTCGAGTGGGTTCCTTACTTTACCGCTCGTTTTGTTATTTACTTCATACTTAGCCGTTTGGCACCGACATATTAGTCGGATTGTCTTGCTCTTACTTTTGCATAATTGTAACTAAAGTCAGACTGCAGCTGATAACAATTATGTATATGTTACAATACTATCTGGCTATATTTTGTAAAGCCAGATCTCATGAACATTTTGACTAAGCGTTTGGGATGCCTTACTGCTTTATCTTACATGTTCTCTATTTCTGTTTCTTGTTTTGAATGATTGAGACAATAGATGTGAAGTGACCATAGTAAGACTTTCATGTAGTATACACCCCCTCGTCTGGTTAGACAACATTGATCGTATTATACGGTATTCATCTACCCGTAATACGTAGCTGGCTGAGTCATTCCCCCGCTCTCCAGTATTCTGGTTCTGGGGCATGACAAGGTTTTAGTGGTGGCCCATGCAGGTCTGATTTTAGACTTGTGGGGTGTTTTGATTTATAGGATGTCTCAATCACACGTGTTCCCCCTTGATCTCATGATTCATTATTCTCAACCCTTGCTTGACATTCCGGTATCCTTTGACTTCATTGATCCTTCATGTCCGGTTGTTTGATTGTCTCTTGTCCCTTTTCTTAGGGGCACTTCGTCCGCATCGGTCAGAGCTGGGCAGCAACAACAGGAGCAACATGGGCAACCTGACCCTGTTGGTCAGCAATAAGGGCCAGTCTCACCTCAGGAGGCTACCCAGGAAGAAGTGATAGTAGAAGCAGCGGCTGGATCGCAGTATCCGGATGTTCCACCACCACCGATAGTTCCACCTACCCAAGTAGACACACCAGCCCTTCTGGAGATCATGAGAGGAATGATGGCTACTCAGCAACATCAGATGTTGGCCCAGCAGCGCATGCACACTCAGCTACAAGAGCAGAATGTGTTGCTCAACCAAGGATTGCAGACGGCTTTGGAAAGAGGAGTGAGGTCTGATTCAGGAGCATCAGCCAGGTTTTGCAAGTACAACCCCCGCCGTTTCGAGGGCATGGAGGATGCCATCTCAGCAGATGCATGGCTTAAGGATATGGAGGCTATTCTGACAGCAGCTAAGGTACCGACAGATGAACGTGTGGATCTAGTGAAGTTGTTACTTCAGGATCTCGCACGTGATTGGTGGGAATCAGAGGAAGTGGGGATCAGACGTCCTGTGGCTTGGGACGATTTTACTACAAGATTCAAGACCAAGTACTATGGAGTTGTGGCACGGCTTGAGCTACAACAGAAGTTTATCAGCCTCAGACAGGCTGGCAAGACTGTAGATGCTTATGCAGCGAAGTTCTGCAGATTGAGTAGATTCGCCCCAGAGATGGTAGCAACAGAGAGCCAGAGGGCTATGAGGTTTCAGCAAGGGTTTCATCTTGAACTCTTGCAATTGATAGAGGGGCACAATTACCAAACTTTCGACGAAGTATTGACGGCGACTCGAAGGCATGAGATCACCATTCAGAGGCTTACGACAAGGACTGGGGGTCAGAAGAGATCCCACAGTCAGATTGAAGGAGGAGGGGGAGCAGCGCCCCGAACAACAGCACAATCCACTGGCATTCGTATCCACGATGTGGCGATACGAGGACCAGCACCACCACCCAGGCAGCAGCAACAGCATTAGAGGAAGAACCAGCAACCCCCGACGGGCTGCACTTATTGTGGGAAGATGGGGCACACTAGAGATATGTGTCGGACATTGAATGGACTGTGTCTGACATGTAGAAATCCAGACCATCGGCTTACCACATGTCCCATGAATTCGAGGTCAGGAGGACCAGGACAGCAGTTTCCTGCTCTGCCAGCACCAGGGGCAGGCCAGTATCGAGGACCAGCAGTGGCAGTTAGGCCGTTGGCACAGCGTCCGCAGGCTCAGATGTTTCGGCAGCAGGGACCGCCGATGCAGCAACACCAGCATAGACCACCCCAGCATCATCAAGGCAGGGGCCAGCAGCAGCACCAGGCTAGACCGCAGCATAGAAACCAGCAGGGAGGTCGAGGGCAAGCATTCACTCTGTCCTTGGAGGAGGCATTGGCATCGGGAGATGTTGTGGCAGGTACCATTCTCGTCGCCTCGTATCCCGCAGTAGCATTATTTGATTCGGGAGCATCCCACTCATTTATATCTGCACAATTTGCGATACGACTAGGAATGGAGTTCAAGGCATTGCCAGGGAGGTTGAATATACTCACTGGCAATGGGCTCGTAGGAGTTAGTAGAGTTATTCTAGCATGTAATGTTGTAGTTTGCGGGCATTCCTTACCCGCCCGGTTGATAGAATTTTCTGTTGGAAATTTTGACGTTATCTTAGGCATGGACTGGCTGAAAGACAGTCATGCGATAATAGATTGTCGTAGAAGGAGTGTATCTTTTGATATTCCAGGCATGAAGCGATTCACCTTAGTCAGATCAGAGGCAACTCAGCAAGAGCAGGGAGTAATAGCGACAATGGAAGAAGTTCAGATTCCGAAGGTAGTTGAAGAATTTCTAGACGTATTTCCTGAAGAACTTTCAGGTCTACCACCGGTTAGGGATATTGAGTTCAGTATAGAATTGGCACCAGGAACTAAACCGATATCAGATCGAGTTTACAGAATGGCGGATTCTGAGCAGGCCAAGGTATATCAGCATATAGAGGAACTGAAGAAGAAGAAGTTTATCCAAGCTAGCGTGTCACCATGGGCAGCACTAGTGGTACTTGTGGGAAATAAGGATGGGTCATCCAGACTGTGCATTGACTACAGGAAGCTTAACGCGGCAACAGTAAAGAACAAGTACCCATTATCCAGGATCGACGACTTATTTGATCAGTTGAGCAAGGCTAGAGTTTTCTCCAAGATAGATCTTCGTTCAGGGTACCATCAGGTGAGGGTTCGGAAGGAAGATATTCCCAAGACAGCATTCAGGTCGAAGTATGGGCATTATGAGTTCTTAGTAATGCCGTTTGGTTTGACCAATGCTCCAGCAATATTCATAGATTTGATGAATCGCATCTTTATGCCATACTTAGACCAGTTTGTCGTTGTGTTTCTTGACGACATTCTCGTATACTCTGCTAGTGAAGAGGAGCATGAAGACCACCTCAGGAAAGTGTTACAGGTTCTGAGAGAGAACCAGTTGTATGCCAAGCTCAGCAAGTGTGAGTTCTGGACGGATCACATTTCATTTTTGGGTCACATCATATCAGGAGCCAGAGTAGCAGTAGATCCCAAGAAGATAGAAGCAGTAGAAAGTTGGCCAGTACCCAAGACCGTAGCAGATGTGCAGAGTTTCTTGGGATTGGCAGGATATTACAGAAGGTTTGTGTCAGACTTTGCAAGACTTTCAGCACCCATGACCCGCTTGACCCGGAAGGAAGTACCATTCGTTTGGTCGGCAGAATGTCAGGCATCATTTGAGACTTTGAAGCAGAAGTTGATATCAGCACCTATTCTTACATTGCCAGTTGGACCCGTAGATTTTACAGTATATTGTGATGCGTCAGGTAAAGGACTTGGATGTGTCCTTATGCAACATGGGAAGGTGATAGCATATACATCTAGGCAGCTTCGGGACCACGAGAAGAATTACCCAACTCATGATTTGGAGTTAGCGGCAGTAGTGTTTGCTCTGAAGCTATGGAGGCATTACTTATATGGTGACCGAGTGGAGATGTACACAGACCATAAAAGTCTGAAGTACATCTTTACTCAGAAGAAACTAAACATGAGGCAGAGAAAATGGCTGGAGTTGATTAAGGATTAGGACGTGGAGCTTCAGTATCATCCAGGCAAGGCTAATGTAGTAGCAGACGCTCTTAGCAGGAGAGGCGGCGCATTTATGTTGACAACGCAGAGGCATATCTTAGAAGACCTTCAGGAGATGGGCATCGAAGTTATACTTCCTAGTGATGTAGGAGTTCTAACAAGTCTGCAAGTTCAATCCGACTTGGTAGGCAGAATCAAGGCAGCTCAGGCACAAGACCCAAGGATTCAGAAGCTTAGGGCAGAATGTGAGTCAGGACTCAGGAAGGAGATGAGAATTCATGAAGATGGTACACTTAGGTTTTGTAACACCCAGTTTTCTGAAATTGGGGTATTTTTAAAATTTTATTATTTTTATTATTTATTAATGGTATTTTAGTCATGATATGATTTTTGGTGATTTTTAGTTAGTTAAAACTATTTTCTAAGTCATGACTTATGACTTTGTGATTTTACTAGTATAACCCTAGTATAAACCCTAGTTATTCCTTCACCTAGAAGTTGCCATGACCATGTGAGCCTAGCCATAGGCTTAGAACATCAAATTAGTGATTTTAGCCTAAAAGGGTATTTTGGTAATTTACTAGATTTTATTTGGAATTATTTGTATTTATGTGTTTTTATTATTATTTAATTATTGTTAAGTGCCATGATTAGTCCCCAACCTAGTTTAGCCTAATCTAGAGATTAGTTACTAACCTAGAATGCTAAGGGGATAGGTTTTTACTTTTAGTCAAAGGTTGGAAATATCTTAGATTACTTTATTAGATATTTTCCATGAAATCCTCAAAATATCCTTGTTTTGACACCAAAGTCTTTGCCTTCACCTTGAAGGAAAGCCTAGGACCCCCCCCCCCTTGCCATGGCCGGCCAAGGGCACCCACCCTACACTACCCCCCTTCCTATATTAACCTATCATTTCATTCATGATCAATTTACATGAATTTTAAACCTAGAAATTTTATTTCCTTCACAAGACCATAACTTGATCATTCTTGAGCCAAATCACCTCTAGTTTCTTGCATTGGACTCCCCTACACTAGAGGATACTAGTTAGGGCCTGCTATCAAGGATTTGTGGAGCTTTGGGCATCACCAAGAGAAGTGGACACCCCCCTATTCTAGGCTTTTTCATTGATTTTGCACAAATAGGTAAATGCCCTCAAACCTAGTTAATACTCTGTTTTTTCTTCATAAATGCATGCATATAGGTCTACCCAAACTGTGGGTCAAGTTTGGTGAAATTTAGGGTTGGTTTGGTGTCCGTATCGGACACGTATCCTAGGCTATTAAACCTTGTTTGATGAAATGCCTGTGTGAATAAAATGTTTTTAATTTCAAAAACTAATTGAAAGGAAAATTAGGTCTTGTATTGTAGATCAGGAATCCTGAGGACTGAGTCGAATATTTGGTGTCCTCGTGTCCAAAATGGACACGCACATACACATGCAGACACGGTGGCAGTGCCCTGCTGCCACGCGTGTAGTGCTCACTGCACAGGCCGTTAGACTCATATACTCTCATGTTCACAGAGCCTCTCATGAATCTCCCATTTATGGGCTTATCACGAATCTTAACATAACTTGAACAGATCCTTGTGTATTGATTGGGGATGGGGGAGTGGAAATAGTCATGTGGATATTACCCCGGTAGCTGTAGTCATGAATCACTCTTAGCTGTAGTCATGAATCTCCTATGCTAATTCACATGTCTATATTTTACTCTGACTCACTAGTCACTGCTAGTTCTCTATTATAGTAGATATTTTATTACAGTTATCTCTTTTACTACATGTATCTTTCTTCAGCTTTTCCTGTATTTTACTCTATTGCATGCTTTATATTTTCTATCATACTATGCACTGCGTGAGATGTATTGTGCTCGTTCCTATCCTGACTGGACCTGTTGAAAATATTACAGAGGATGAGGATGAAGCCCTGGTGTCTACCTATTATGGAGCAGGACTAGATGATACTTATGTTATGGACCCTCAGCAGGATCCACCTGCAGCTGAGGATGTTGCCCCAGTAGTCTAGGCTAGTTTAGCTAGACAGTCTTTTCTATATTATCATTTTGTCTCACATTCTGAGTTGTATTTTGAGATGTTGAGATGTATAGACTCTTAGAATTATATTGTATTTTGGGTTGACATTCTGGATGTTATGTTATCCTAGATACTTGGACTTATTTCATCTATGCTACTGTTCTCTTTGAGTTACTGTCTATCTATCTATCTTTCATTTTTCTACCCTAGATGTGATTGAGATTGTATTCTGTTTGTCACCTCCATTCGGAGAGTATAAACTGTACAGGTACCTTATATATTGTTAGATGATTGACCTAGGACAGCGTTCTACCGCCGACACTGCGGCGTAGGCTGGACGTACCTACTTCTCGTGCCCCTATACAGGGTGCGGGTCATGAAACGGTTTTAGTGGTGGCCCATGCAGGTCGAGTTTATGTAGTAGTATTCGAACTAGAGTACCACTACAGCCTGTGATAGGATTTGAGGAATAGGCTTAGAGAGAGTGGATACTCAATCACAATTAGGAAATTTCTATGGATTTGAATCTACTGACTTTTGTTCAAATCTGTATAATCTATTTCATATTGTCCTTCTTGATACTATCATCCTTGTACCGTTATTGACTTCCTTGTTGATCTGTCTTCAGGATGGTGGAGACACGATCACAGCGACTCGGTCCAGGTGACACCACTGAGAGGTCTGCCACCTCTCGTCCAGTTCACCAGGACCCGGGGACCACAGCTCCCCTTACTCCAGCTCATGTGGGAGCTTCTGCCACATTTTGGGGTGTACCTCTACTTATTCGGGGGACCATCCCAGCTACCCCAGACATGCCTCCCCCGCAGTTTCGTCAGCCACAGTTTCAGCAGCACTAGCAGCAGTTCCAGCCGCCGATGCCATCTGGATTAGTGGATGCTGCACAGATGTTTTCATACTTCCAGTATTTCCTAGAGACGTAGCAGGCCCAGCAGCAGCGTCATACGACGGAGTTTACCAGAGGCATAAACCAGGTCTATCAGCTGGCTAGAGCGATGGTGGAAAGGTTGGCTATCCAGCCACAGGGAGGATTGGGACAGCCGCGACAGCAGAGGATTCCGGGCATTCAGGAGTTCAAGAAGATGAACCCCAGGGACTTCTTGGGGACAGAGAGGATTCTTTATGCTGACGACTGGATTGAGCACATTGAGGAGATCTTTCGACTGGCGGAGATACCAGCCGGACTCCAGATAGAGGCAGCAGCCAGCCAGATGCGGGATCTTGCCCGTACCTGGTATCAGACGGACCCGAGAGTAGGCACTCCAGGGCAGACATGGGGAGCTTTCAAGGAGCTCTTCAAGGGGAAGTTTTTTTCGGATCAGGCAGTCGGTGCCTTGGAGACCCAGTTCGAGAACCTGGTTCAGGGGAACCAGACTGTAGAGGAGTATTCCGGTGAGTTTTGCCGGTTGAGCAGATTTGTAGAGGGCCCTAGCGAGACAGCGAAGGCGAGGAGGTTCAGGAAGGGCTTGGTCAAGGAGGTCAAGTCCTTGACCAAGAGTGATAGGAATGCCACTTTTGAGGAGATTCTGGCAGGAGCGATGGCAGCTAAGGATGATCTTGAGCTGAAGCTCAAGAGGGGCCGTGATACACAAGGAGCCGGCAGCAGTGGAGGTCAGGCCAAGAGGCCTCACTATCAGCATCAGCAGAGGCAGCCACAGCAGTATCAGCAGCCGAGGCAGCAGCAACAGGCCCCGAGACAGCAGACTACCAGCTGTCCCTACTGTAAGAAGCCGGGACATGGATGGAGAGAGTGCAGGAAGAGGTTGGGCTGGTGCCTACTATGTGGGGCAGCGGACCACCAGCTGAGGGAGTGTTCTCAGTACATAGGCAGAGTAGCACAAGGCGCAGCACCAGGAGGAGGAGCCAAGGCTCCGGTAGGTCAGCAGAGGGGACCGTTACAGCCACAGCAGCAGAGATTTATGCAGTTTCAGCAACAGGCTGGAAGAGGCCAGCAGGGGCGAGCTTACGCCATGACAGTTGAGGATGCTCAGGCAGTTGGCGATGTGCTTGCAGGTTCTGTTCTTCTAATTTCATACCCACCTTGTTTCATTATATCTATCTCGAAATCCAATTCCATCTGCTCCTACCTGTATCTTTATTAGTGATAAGTTTTGACCTGGTAGTTCTTTTGATTTTTGTCGATTGTTGTTTATTTCTTCATCTCTTACTTAGGAGTAGGAGTAGGAGTAGAAGTAGCGTTAGCTATTAATATAATTCTTGAATAACTTCTTTTGTTAAGAATTTTTTTTCCCTTAAATGAATTAATGTATGTGTTATGCCTTTTGACTTAGAATTGATAGAGTAGCTCTCACCATAGAATGGTAACCCTTTTAGCCCTGTGATTTATTGTTTCCTTATCTTCCCAGTCTATACCCATGACCAGGACTGTCCCACTTAACCTGCCCCTTATACTACTATTCATCATGATTTTTGGTTCAATTTTGGCCATAGACCTTTCCCACTCTAAATTATGATCATCGTGGGCATGTTACCGTGACTTTTAAATTAGGAGCACAAGACTAGTTGTTTTCTTAAAACTGACTTCACATACATGACCTAGACATGACACTCTACATCCATGACCTTAGTGTCCCACTCAGGCATACCATCGTGTGCTTCATTTGCTTAGTACGATTTTCCTGACCCGAGGCTCCATCCTGATTTACTCCATGGAGTTACTTTTGATTTCGATTTGAATTAAGGACACCTTATGACCTAAAACTGTCAGCCAATTTTTGGATATGACCAGTATAGGTCTACTACCCATATTTTGCTTGTTGACCTTGTATGTTGCTAGGTAGTAGCTTCGACCCTGATTGGTGGAGGTTTGACCTAGGAGGAGTACGACCATCTAAATTTCGAGGACGAAATTATTTTAAGGAGGGTAGACTTGTAACACCCAGTTTTCTGAAATTGGGGTATTTTTGAAAATTTATTATTTTTATTATTTATTAATGGTATTTTAGTCATGATATGATTTTTGGTGATTTTTAGTTAGTTAAAACTATTTTCTAAGTCATGACTTATGACTTTGTGATTTTACTAGTATAACCCTAGTGTAAACCCTAGTTATTCCTTCACCTAGAAGTTGCCATGACCATGTGAGCCTAGCCATAGGCTTAGAACATCAAATTAGTGATTTTAGCCTAAAAGGGTATTTTGGTAATTTACTAGATTTTATTTGGAATTATTTGTATTTATGTGTTTTTATTATTATTTAATTATTGTTAAGTTCCATGATTAGCCCCTAACCTAGTTTAGCCTAATCTAGAGATTAGTTACTAACCTAGAATGCTAAGGGGATAGGTTTTTACTTTTAGTCAAAGGTTGGAAATATCTTAGATTACTTTATTAGATATTTTCCATGAAATCCTCAAAATATCCTTGTTTTGACACCAAAGTCTTTGCCTTCACCTTGAAGGAAAGCCTAGGACACCCCCCCCCCCCCCCCTTGCCATGGCCGACCAAGGGCACCCCCCCTACACTACCCCCCTTCCTATATTAACCTATCATTTCATTCATGATCAATTTACATGAATTTTAAACCTAGAAATTTCATTTCCTTCACAAGACCATAACTTGATCATTCTTGAGCCAAATCACCTCTAGTTTCTTGCATTGGACTCCCCTACACTAGAGGATACTAGTTAGGGCCTGCTATCAAGGATTTGTGGAGCTTTGGGCATCACCAAGAGAAGTGGACACCCCCCTATTCTAGGCTTTTTCATTGATTTTGCACAAATAGGTAAATGCCCTCAAACCTAGTTAATACTCTGTTTTTTCTTCATAAATGCATGCATATAGGTCTACCCAAACTGTGGGTCAAGTTTGGTGAAATTTAGGGTTGGTTTGGTGTCCGTATCGGACACGTATCCTAGGCTATTAAACCTTGTTTGATGAAATGCCTGTGTGAATAAAATGTTTTTAATTTCAAAAACTAATTGAAAGGAAAATTAGGTCTTGTATTGTAGATCAGGAATCCTGAGGACTGAGTCGAATATTTGGTGTCCTCGTGTCCAAAATGGACACGCACATACACATGCAGACACGGTGGCAGTGCCCTGCTGCCACGCGTGTAGTGCTCACTGCACAGGCCGTTAGAAATCACCA